>JABTXL010003263.1:121430-138903 GCA_025134845.1 Neodon shergylaensis
GCCTGTGGCTGTGTGTAGAAACAGGCCTTTGGGCTGCAGTGTGCTGGATCCTGTGTGAAATTCAATACAATGTGAGAAACCTATTTTGCAAATTACAAAGTCATGTCTAGAGAGTTGTGGAAATGTCTTCCACTGAGAAAACAGAATTCTGCATCTGGGAGGCTCCAAGAAACAACAGCTTTTGCCCACTTCCAGGGCTCTCGGGTACTCCAGGTAGGAAGCTGGTACAGGTAACTCGACAGTATACAATACTAAGGTATGGCCATGAGCTCTTGGCCTTGGTTACAGGATGCTTGGTGCTTCAACTAGACTTTTAATTGTAATTTTATTAATTGTTTGAGAATGTCATACAGTGTTTTTCCATTATATTCACCACTCCCTTACTCCTCCAATACCCATTTCCTTCCTTACCTGCTTAACTTTGTGCCTTCATTAAAAACAAAGAAGCAAACAAACAAACAAGTACAACCTGGGCTGCCCACAGGCCCTTGGTTTTGTGACTGCCCATTGGAGTACCAACTACCAGGGGACCACACATGAAGCATCGATGGGACTAGGAGCGTAGTTCAGTTGGTAGTGGTTGTGCCGAGTATGCAGAAAGCCCTGGATTTAGTCTCCAGCACAGCATAAAAACAAGGTGGTGCATATCTGTTGTTTCAGTACTCTGTGTTTGGAGGCAGGAGAATCAGAAATTCAAGGTCATCCTAGGCTACATAGGGAGTTTGGGGCCCACCTGGGATAGATGAGACTCTGTCAGAAAGAAAAGAAAAAAGGAAAAAGAAATTATGGGTGATGAGCGTGAACGGGCTAAGCATGAGTTCATGCTAAGTTTGTCCTCCCTCCATGCTTGCTATTTTCCTTATAGCTAACGCTCTTTCATGCTGGGGAAAGGTATCCCTGAGTCATCACACTCTGTACTCCCCACTTGGTGAGAACACCTGCTGCCTCCACAAGTCTTGACTGGGCTGGTGCTAGGAGCCCAACCTGGAGCCAGGAGAGCTCAGCTATCTGCCTGCAGCCTTCTCCTCTTGTCCGTGAAGCGCTCCTGCTTCCAGCTATCACCTAGTCTCTGCTTTCCTCCCCTGTCCTCTCTTGTGTGCTCCCAGGCACTCTCTCTCCACTTAGTGGTTCATTTACTGCTCAATCTGTGATTAATTAAAACAATTAAAATAACTGTGCTGATGCTAAATTCATTTACAGCCACCTCCGTTGTGCTCAGCTGTGGGAACACAAGGGAGCTGTGGGATAGGCTTCGACAGGTGGCTGAGGGGCACTGTGGCTTCAGCTTTGATGGATTGTGCTCTTAACTGGGTCACCCAGTTGGGTGCTAGGTACCTACCTTTTGCTTTTGTCCACATGGCCACTCCACACACTCTCGGGCTCTAGAGATGCCCTGGAATAATCCAGAATAGGAAATGTCAGGGAAACAAACATCTTTCCTTTATTCTAAGTCATTCTTTGCTCTAAGTCATTCTTTTGGGCCCAGGTACTGAATGGCTTGCTAGCAGAAGGGAAACAGGCAGACTGTGAGAGGAAAGCCTTCCTAATAGCCTACCTTGGAAGGGCAAGGGATATTCCTAAATCCTGTAACTGGCAACCTTGTAAGAGGCATGGGCACAGAAAGGAACATGTATAGAAAAGGCTAGGTCAGGACAAGACATAGCCTGGCACCTAGGACAGCAGATTTTCTCTGTTTACGCTACAGAGCCAGCAGGCCAGACAAGCTCAGGCTTGCAGCTGCAAGCCGCCCTGCTTGTTACAGAAAGCCGAGGTAAGGTTAAGCTAGAAAGAAGCTACATGCAGATGGCCTGACTCCGCCAGGCTCTTTGTTAGATGCATTCTCTAGTGTCTCCTAATGGAAATCTCACAATAGCCCGGTTAACAGACTAGATTAGCACCCACGTTTGGGGAGAGTTTGGCTAAGTTTCACAGCTACTGCTCAATCTGTCTGCTTAATGTCTACTGTCCTGTAGTCCTGAGATCTCTTCTTGGCTGGGGATATGACAAAGATGGGTTGGTTTGGTCGATGGGCTCAGGCAGGATCTGAGGATACTTACTTTCTGAATAGGAGTACAGTTTGGTACAGCCCGGTCTTACACACAGAACTTCAAGACCCTGTGCTTGTGGCAGTGTCTGCGTTTGAGTTAACATGGTATGAAACCATGTGCATTGAAGTGATCTTGGGTGAGCAACTTCTTTTCTCAGTGAGGAGATTTAGACCTCAGGAAACAGTTGGGAAATGTTTCTCCACACCATTAGCCTCTCTGCCAATGCAATAATTCAAACCAAACCAAAATCAAATTGAATTAGAAAAAGCCCATGTTTAATGGATACAGCACTCTTGGATGATTTTCTAGCCTCCCCAGAGAGGAGATGGGAAAGGAAGACAAAAAAGCCACGTGTCTGTTTTTTGGGGGTCCAATTTAAGCACCTTGTGGAAGTGGTCTTGAGCATCTTTGAGGAAGGGGTCACCGTGTGGTGGCCTTTCTGAAATGCCATAGGGTTTGAAGAGAGATGGGAGAGAGGATTTGGAGTGAAGCTTCCACCCAAACATTCCAGACTCTTTGGATATATGGATGACAGGGACTGGGGTGAAGCTTCGACCTGAACACCCCTGACTCTGCGTACATGGTTTCTTGTCTGACTGCTTCCTGTGGGTATGGGACAATGTGGGGAGGGGGAGAGTTTGGAGTTGGTGGACTCATGCTCAGTGGGAAGTGTGGGTGGAGAGGCATCAGGTTAACTAACATCCAGGAGACCCCAGGCATCTGTTCTTCGAGAGAGCTGAGAAGGCAGGTTGTCAGGAGAAAAAAAAAGATTGCTGTTACCAGCCCTATGAATGGGGCTGGCCATGAAAGGGGATAAATGCCAGGATGAAAGGACTCGAGAAGTGCCCTGGTTGTACAGGAGAGGCAGAGGTCAATGAGTCAGACATGAGAGCAGATATGCCCTTTAAAACCAGATTCCAGCTGCTGGGTAAGTGCCCACTTGATGTGGGATTCCCATGTGTATACTGTGAATATGTTTTATTGCCATTGGTTAATAGAGAAGCTGCTTTGGCCTATGGCAGGGCAGAATACAGTCTGGCTGGAGGAGATATAGAGGGGGAGTAGGTGGGTCAAGGGAGACTTTATGTAGCTGCCAAAGGAGTCAGACACCAGAACCTTACTGCTAGGCCACAACCTTGTGGCAATGCACAGATTAATAGAAATGGGTTAATTTAAGATGTACGCGCTAGGTAGAAATACACCTGAGCCAAACAGTATTGTAATGAATACAGTTTCTGTGTGTTCAGGTCTCAACAGTTGGGAAACGAGTGAGCACCAATTGCACCCACTTGAGCCTGGAGAGGCAGTACCAATGGTGAAGTCCCAGGAGATGGTGTAGGTGCTGGCATTATCTGGAGAACTCTCTGCTGGTTGTTCCTGGCATGAGTTTGGTAGGAAGGTTGGACCTGAGCAGAAACCTGCAGGTATTTGTAGAAAAACTGGAACAGAATTATATCTAGGTGTCATAGCAAAAGACTATGGTTTTAGGTCAAAGGGTATGGACATTTTAGAAGACAATTAAAGGAATTTTAAAATTCTGAAAATCTGAAGTTATATCTGAAACCTGTTAATCCTGTACTATGAAGCTTGTAAAAGAGCCACTTTGTCTGTATTTTAGTGAAAACTTAATAAACTAATGAGCTGCCAGTACCTAGTCGTCAAATGCCATCAGACAGATCTGAGAGGGATTGGTAAATGAGCAGAAGCGAGACAGTTTTTCCAGATACCCAGACAATCCCAAGTCTCTGTGGCTTTTGGGAAACACCAGTCTCAGAAGCAATACTTGCCTTTAGCTGTTAAGCCCAGGAGACCTGACAGGTTTTCCTGTGGGTGTAGGGTTCAGTCTACCTGTCTTGAAAGAATGAGATGATCCACCCCCCTCTTCCCGTCCCTGCCGTGTCCTGTCATCGAGTAGAGACAAGACCAGGCAGCTGATGAGGTGAAAGATAATTTTTCGTTCTGTGGCTGGATTTGCCACATCCAAAGCAAACCTCCAGGAGATGTTCTTCTGCAGCCTTGTGTCTTCTAGGAGGAGCTACAGGATACAGCAGGAGCTGGCATGTCTTTTTTATCATAAGATGCTTTCTTTTTAAATTAAATACCATACTCTCAGATCTGCAAAGGCACTTGAGAATCAGGGTACCATTACCTGTCAGGTATATCTAAATTATACATATAAATTAAATTTGGAATACAGCTTACCCAATCAGTTACAGCTTACCAATGCCAGTAGAAGCAAGAAGACTAGAAGGAATTTCAGTCTCTAGTTTGTAGTTGTGGTACCTAGAATATAATTCTAATCTGTAGAAGGCAAAACCAAATTTTAACACTGTGTAAACAATTTAATGTTTAAATCAATAACAAGGGGTTTAGTCTTAAGTTGCAAAATCTGGCTGCCAACAAAATTATTCCTGTACATGAATGCTGAGGTGAAGCTTTAATATCTCAATTAATTAGCATTGTTATAAACCTCGATTTTTAGGACAGGACAGTTATTATCATATAGAAATATGCTGTAAACCAAAGTATAATGGAAAGGAATGTCTTCTTGGTGGGGCCAGTGCACATGGGTGCCCTTAGTAAAGATGGCACTGAAGTTTTTGTTTTGACCTCAAACTATAGCTAAAATGATGGCTATCCATGTGTTTGTACATTTCTAGATCAGTTGTAATTTGGAGTTACAAGTTTTACAGATTTTAAATCAGGCGCTCGTAGACACACAGGCATAAAGCAAGCATACTATAAAGCTATGTTATTTACACATGTATTTTAAAAGAAAGACAAAACTTTCCCCACGAAACTGTATTTGCTGACCAACTTAAAAATCCTGCAGTAGGCTGCAGGAGCCAGGTGAGCACAGAGGTGTCCCATTGAGGGCTAGATCAGCAGATGCTGTAAGAGAGAACAGAAGCACAAGAATGGAACACGTAGGTAGCTCAGAATGGGAGGGCAGGGAGAATGGATCCCTTGCAAGGAGAATCACAGCATGACCTGAGGGATCCTCCAGATGAAAAGTTTCTGCACCCTTATAAGCCTCTCCACCAACGCCATAATCCAAATCAGATCAAATCAAACTGAATTAGAAAAGCCCACGTTTAATGGATATAACTCTCCGGGATGATTTTCTAGCCTGCCAGAGAGGAGACAGGAAAGGAAATCAGGAAAACCACACAACTGTTTTCTGGGTCGCAGTTTAAGTACACTGTGGGTGTGGTCTTGAGCATCCCTGGGGGGGGGGAGGCCATCATTAGCGGGCTTTCTGAGATGCAGCAGGGTTTGGAGAGAGATGGGGTGGGGGCTTGGGTGGAGCTTCCACCTGAACAGCTTGGACATATCCAGTCACCTCTCCTCCTCATCCCTGGCCACTCTCCTGTTACCCGATTTTCTCCTCTCACCTCTGTGGTCTCTGAGACACAGCATTTTCCCTGGCTGATGACAGGCACTGGCACAGTCTGCCACAGTTTCATCGAATGCCTCCCCACAAGGCTCCTTATACCACCTTGTTTGAAATTGCGATCCCATGCCTTTTCTGAGCTTATCCAATCCCTCTTCTTACTTTGCTTTGAGAAGGTTTTTGTTTGTTTGTTTTTGTTTGTTTGTTTTTGAGATAAAAGCTTACAAACTGATCTATTTGCCTCAGTTTCCCAAGTGCTGGGAATACAGGTGTGCTTATACTATTTTTGGCTAAAAATCTCTTTAAAATAAAAATCAGTAGAGTGTCCTACCTTCTAACATCTCCCACATATTCTTTCTCTCTTTCATTAAAAGATTGAATTTGTTTTAAATTGTGTGTGTGTCTGTATGGGTATGTGCACGTAAGAGCAGGTGGCAATGGAGGCCAGAAGAGGGAGTCAGGCCCCCTGGAGCTGGAGTTACAAGTGTTTGTGGGCTGCTCACTGTAGGCCCTTGGGAACCAAGTTGGGTCCTCTATAAGAGCAGTATGAGCTTTTAACATCTAAGCCATCTCTCTAGTCCCATATTATTTATTTCTTTTAAAAAGATTTATTTATTTTATAAATGTGTGTCTGTGCATCACATGCATGCCTGGTGCCTATGGAGTCTAGGAGAAAGCATCATATCTCCAGAGACTACAGTCATGGATGATTGTGAGCCACCATGCATGCTGGGAGTTGAACCCTAGGCCTCTGGAAGAGAAGCCAGTACTTTTAAGAGCTGAGTCATCTCTCCAGGCCCATATGACTTTTTTCTTATGTTTCTGTTTTGTGTCTGTCATCAACAAACAATTCTTTCCTTTGGTGTCTTTTATTCACTGATGTATGACTCATGGCAAATGTACTACTTGTTCTTGATATGTGGGTGTCTAGACTGTGTGGGCACACTCAAGGTTCCATGTGTTCATCGGTTCCAACAGTGCTAACTCAATGGATGTCTAGAATGTGTGGACACACTCCAGGCTCCCAGATGTCTGATGATAAAGAAGCCAACACAGCTCAGTCTCACCCAGGGTCCCTCAATCTTACCTGGCCATGGAATCTACTTTCAGTCTCCTACCATCTGATAATCTGCAGAGGATACTGATGACTACTGTTCTCTTCCTATCCTGCCTCGGGACATGTGTGGGTTAAGATGCTATACATAAGGGGTCAGAACCTTGGAACAAACTTGGGGAGCATACTAGTGTACTCAGGATAACTCTGTGGAGCAGTGATGTCAGAGCCCAGGCTGAATGGTTCCACACAGTCCTGGACCCTGACTGCCTAATGGCTGGGCAGAGTCCAGCTGGGCAGCACTTTCTTCTGTGTCCATGTAAACACCGTGCATTATAAGACCTGGAAAGAGCATGTGCCTGGGTTTCCTTGAGGGCATCCTGGAAGTAAGCTGCAGCCGGCTTCACCCGACCAAACAGGAACTTGGCAGTGTTGTGTGGAAGGTTAGAGTGTGTGTACAGAAGACATGGCCAAATGCTCCCTCCTTGGAAACATTTCTGAGGATCCAGGCCCAGCTGGACATGGGCTGCAAGATGCTGAACCGCAGCCTTCATATCGAGACCACACATGAAGGCTGAGGGCATGATATCCACACTGAGGTTGTGTTAAAGAGAAGATGGAGACAGGGACAGTCCTTGAGTGGCAGGTGGATTTGATCATTGTCTGTAAAAGCCACTGAAACTTAGGAGAGATAAGCTTAAGCCCTTGCTGAGTCAGAACTTTCTGGAACTCTGATGCTCTCTGGACACTGGGTTTAACAAAGTAGGGCAATGCTATTCCTAGATGTGCTCTAGTAGGGTGTTGGTGGCCATTCTGCTCTGGCCACACAGATATGTGCTTGTGGCATGAAGATGCCAGCAGGTTAAGTCGTCTGGTGGTGAATGGAGGAACCATGCTTCCACATGACAGGAGAATCGTGGTCAGGATGGCTAACATTGTGTGAAGCCTCTTCTCTATGGGCCTTGACCCCATTTATGAAAGAGGAGCCCCCATGGTCTGAACTGACCAGCTTTGAAGGCTCACCTCTTCCTACCTCGGTCAGTAGGTTTCAACACTTGAGTTTTGGAAGGAACATAGTCAAACTACATCACTTACCGGGGTAGAGATGGGAAAAGGCTAACACTGCATGAAGACTGTGAAGCACTATAACTAGAGAGGAATTTTGATACATTTTATTTTCAACCTGACATCCAAAATTCCCATGCACTTGCTTTGAGAAGCAGCAGCCATAACTCCTTGTGTCCCTCTTACTTTATCCATTCTTCAGTTGAGGGACATTTCCAGAAACAAATTAGTTTTTTTCCAGTTATGAAGCCACTATGAACATAGTTTAGCAAGTGTATTTGTGGTAGGATGGAGCATTCTTTGGTATATGCCCAAGAGTGCTACAGCTGGGTCTTGAGGTAGATTGAATCTCAGTTTTCTGAGGAACTGTCATATTGATTTTCAAAGCAGCTGTACTAGTTTGCACTCCCACCAGCAATGCAGGAGTATTCCCCTTGCTCCACATCCTCATCAATGTGAGCTGTCACTTGTGTTATTGATCTTAGCTATTCTGGCAAGTATTAGATGAAATCTCAAACTAGTATTTATTTGCATTTCTCTGATGGCTAAGGATGCTAAACATTTCTTTAAGAATTTCTCAGTCATTTGAGATTCCTCTATTGAGTGTTTAGTGTTTAGATCTGTATCCTATTTTTTAAAACATAATTTTTTATTTTTTATTTTTGGAATTTCACATCATGTACCCTAATCCTACTCATTTTCTATTCCCTCTGATCTGTCTTTCACCATTATAGTATCCCCAAAGAAGAAAATAAAAAGAAAACTATTAATTAAAAGCAAAATAAAGCCACACTAAAAAACAAAACTGCCCTTCACTCCTCTGTTTTCCCACCTTTCTATCACCTCCTCGTTTCTCTTCGTGGCATTGGGAGTTGTACAGTTTTACTTGCAATTGTTCATTGTAATGCGTTCTTGGTCTGGTGATGTAGGATGTTTATTTGTATGCTGCAAATATGTATTACTTTTATTAGTTCATGAATAAAGCTGCTTTGGCCTACAGCATGGCCATAAAACTAGGTGGGAAATTCAAGCAGAGATATGATGTGGGATTCCCTCTGTAGGCTGTAAATACCATTGGTTAATAAATAAACTGTCTTGGCCTGCACAGGGAATAGAGGCAGGTGGGGAAAATTAAACTGAATGCTGGGAGAAAGAAAGGCAGAGTCAGGGAGTAGCCATGGAGCCGCCGGAGATAGATGAGCTCAAACACTGCTGGTGAGCCACATCCTCATGGCAATGCACAGATTAATGGAAATGGGTTAAATTAAGATATGTGTTAGCCAAAAATAAACTAGAGATAATGGGCCAAGCAGTGGTTTAATTAATACAGTATCTGTGTGATGATTTTGGGGCTAAGCAGCTGGAAACCAAGTGACTTACTCCTTCATCAGAGACACAGGTGAAGAATGGCAGGGTTGAGAGAGATACTAGAGAGTCACAGGAGCAGCAAAATACTAGAGAATAGGTCATGCCATGAAGCCACATGGAGATACACATATTATTAGAAATAGATTAATTAAAAAATAAATTTAAGAGGTAGCCAGTAATAAGCCTGAGCTTACTATAATTAATAAGTATACTGAACAAGCATAATTAATATTAAGGCTCTGAATTTTATAAGCAGTTGTGGGGACCAGCAGGTGGGACTGGGTGAGACACATAAAAGCTTCTAGCTACATTTTGGTTCAAGGTCTCTGACTTTTGCTATACCATCAACACCGAATCCTCCCCGAAACTCCTCTTGAATATTCTGCTGTTGCCCCTGTAATGCTCTTTCACAGATCCAGATGGACATAGAAGGTATAAATGTTGGGGTGGGCCAACTCAAAGCAGTGGGCATGGGCCTGGGTGGCAGCTGAGTTGGTCAGTGTAGGTATCTGATCAGATTGTCTCCATCAGGCGAAGGGCAGAGCTAGCTCTCCGGCATCCATACTATCAGGACCAGCTCTTCCGTACCAGCTCTCCCAGTGCTGGGATCATCAGGGCCAACTCTCCTACTGCAGGGGCCAACTTTCCCAGGGTCAGCAGAGGACAGGGCTAACTCAGCACGACTCTTGGATTTCAACACACACCTGATTCAATGGTTCTTCGTGGTAACATGGACCATGTAGATCAACAGACCCCAGCTGTAGCAGGGCCATATGATTCTTAGCAACAGCCTGGGCCTGAACGTTGCCATGACTCTGGGTGGCAGTATAGACCACTCCGATTAGCATGGTGTGATGGCAGCATGGCCCCAGGTTTTGTACCCCACCCTGAGCATCTTCATGGTCTTTAGTGTTAACAGTAGCTATGGACACCACCATGGCCCAGGGTAGCAGTGCAGACCACCCACATCAGCTTCTTCCTCCCCACCTTTTCTTCTTCAGCTCTGCCTCTCTCCAAAGCACATGAACCATGCTACTTCTCTTTCTCTCCAATTTCTGCACCCTATAGTTGCTCTTTGTAATGGCATCTTCCCAGGATGACCAAGCTGTGGGTGTCTTCTAGCTGTCTGTTCTATACCACATTTTAAAATTGGATTATTTGGTTTGCTGATGTCTAGTTTACTGGGTTCTTTATACATTTTGGATATTAGCCTTCTTGTCCCATTCTATAGGCTACTGTTTTGTCCTATTGATGGTATCGTTTGCCTTACAGAAGTTTTTGAGTTTCATGAGGTCCCATTTATTAATTGTCAATCTTAGTGCCTACATTATTGGTGTTCTTTTCAGGAAGTTGTATCCTGTGCCAATGTGTCCAAGGCTATTCCCCACTTTCTCTTTTATTAGATTCAGTGTATCTGGCTTTATGTTGATGTCTTTGATCTACTCGTACTTAATTCTTGTGCAGGGTGATAGATATTGGTCTATATTTATTCTTCTACATACAGACATTCAGTTAGACCAGCACCATTTGTTGAAGATATGTTCTTTTTTTATTGTGTATTTCTGGCTTCTTCATAAAAATCAGGTAATTATAGGTGTATAAACTTACATCTGGGTCTTTGAGTTGATTTCATTGATCAACCTGTTTTTATACCAATAACATGTGGTTTTATTACTATAGCTTTGTAGTAGAATTTGAGATCAGGGGTTGTGGTTGTAAAGATTAATCCAGACAAATAGTAATAATTATTTGTACAACTTTAATGTAACCAGACTCACGCAACCATGGTTCCCGCAGAGCACAGGAGACAGGAAGGAAGGAAGGAAGGAAGGGACCCGCAGCATCTGCGCGCCCCATTTTACCAGTAAACATTTGCCCGAGGCAATCCCGCCCCCTTTTAGGCGGGCTATCCCTACATCTCCCCCTTTTTGTCTAAATAAGACAGAACTAAACCAAATACAACTATAAATAATAATAACAAATAATAAATATAACAAACAATATTTAGGACAAAAGTTTTACCAGACATTCTATCTCAAGGAGTCTAAATAATGTAGAGAGTAATTACAATTATATAATCTTCAACTCCGTCAAAGATCTGAGAAGGGAATAAATATTACTTAACAAATGAGAGATATCCAAAATGTGCCATAAATGACAGAGACAACTGACTACCTGGGCAATCACCCAAATTCTCGTTCGCAATGTTGAGTCAACCAACTTTGGCTAAGGCCTAACATAACTGACATACCATTATCAAATGCAAGGAACTTTCTTAGAATTATCCTACCCTGTCTTGGCAAGATAAGACAATCCTGTTTCATATCTTTGTCAGTAGTTGAGGTATGGGCTTTTCCTAACCCATAGGCCAGTTCTGCCAAGAAGTCAAGCTCCCAGTGGAGTGTCTTTGGTGCTCAACATTCTCTTGGGAGTAGAGTGGCGTTGCCAGGAGTAATTGTGTCTCGTCGGCACAGAATTCTAGGTTAGATTAAAGGCCATTTTCTACAGCTCTTTAAAGAGGCTGAAGATTATACTATCTATACTAAATATAATCTCTATGTATCTAGAAGACCTGATTAACCTAAAAATAAACATGACAAACATATAATTCTCAATACCTATCTAACTTGAAGACTAAAAGAGTAAACAACTGTGCAATATATGAAGACAATGATCTTCATCTGTAAACAATGTCATTACATATCAAATGTAAACAATGTTATTACATAAATAGTATCAGAGGTAGAAATGTACATTGTGATATGGTAGATGTATCAATACAATATAAGCATACTCTTATACAAAAATAGAGGTAGGAACACTCACATACAATAATCAATATATCAATATACAGGAAACAGTACCAATACAATTTTCTAAAAACAGTAACTCACAAATACCAATCATCCCATCAAACCAGTTAATCCACGGGGGCAAATCTGCCCCACCGTTGGACGCCAAAATGTGGTTGTAAAGATTAATCCAGACTAATAGTAATAAGTATTTATACAACTTTAATGTAACCAGACTCACGCAACTAGGGTTCCCGCGGAGCACAGGAGACAGAAAGGAAGGAAGAAAGGAAGGGACCCGCAGCATCTGCGTGCCCCATTTTATCAGTAAACATTTGCCCGAGGCAATCCCGCCCCCTTTTAGGTGGGCTATCCCTACAAGGGGTCGTGATTCCTCCAGAGGATCTTTTATTGTACAGGATTGTTTAGCTAGTCTGAGTGTTCTTTTAAACATGATTTTGCATATTGTCCTTTCAGGGTCTATAAAGAATTGTGTTGGCAATAGAATCAGAAGGAACATCAAATTCTTTTTTATCAGGCTATAATTACCCTGATATCCAAACCACATAAAGACATACTAAGAAGAAGAATTATAGGCCAATCTCACTTATGAACAATGATATAAAAATACTCAGTAAAATACTGGCAAATTAAATCCAAGAACACATCAGAAAAATTGTCCACCATTATCAAATCAGCTTCATCCCATAGATGCAGGGATGGTTCAACATATGAAAATCTGTCAATGTAATCCACCATATAAACAAACTGAAAAATAAAAACCACACGATCATCTCATTAGATGCTGAAAAAGCCTTCTACAAAATAAAATATCCCTTCATGATAATGGTCTCAGAGACAGCAGGGTTACAAGGAACATACCTAAACATAATAAAGGCAATATACAGCAAGCCAACAGCCAACATCAAACTAAATGGAGAGAAACTCCCAGTGATCCCACTGAAATCAGGAACAAGATAGGGTTGTCCACTCTCTCCATATCTATTCAATATAGCTCTTGAGGTCCTAGCTAGAGCAATAAGACAACAAAAGGAGATTAAGGGAATACAAATCAGAAGAGAAGAAGTCAAACTTTCATTATTTGCTGATGATATAATAGTTTACATAAGCAACCCCAAAAATTCTACCAAGGAACTTCCACAATTCACAAACACTTTCAGCAGTGTATCAGGAAACAAGATTAACTCAAAAGAATCAGTAGCTCTCCTGTACACAGATGATAAAAGGGCTGGGAAAAATCATAGAAACATCACCCTTCACAATAGCCACCAATAGCATAACATATCTCAGAGAAACGCTAACCAAACAAGTAGATGACCTGTATGACAAAAACTTTAAATCTTTGAAGAAAGAAATTGAAGAAGACACCAGAATATTGAAAGATCTCTCATGCTCTTGGGTAGGTAGAATTAACATAGTAAAAATGGCAATTTTACCAAAAGCAATCTAAAGATTCAATGCAAGGCCCATCAAAATTCTAGCAAAATTCTTCACAGACCACAAAAGAACAGTACTCAACTTCATATTAGAAAAGCAAAAAACCCAGGATAGCCAAAATAGTGCTGTACAATAAAGGAACTTCTGGAAGCATCACAATCCCTGACTTCAAACTCTACTACAGAGCTACAGTACTGAAAACAGCCTGGTGTTGGCATAAAAACAGACAAGAGGACCAATGGAACCGAATTGAAGACCCAGTTATTAATCCACAAAGCTACAAACACCAGATTTTTGACAAAGAAGCAAAAAATATGAAATTGAAATAAGAAAGCATATTTAACAAACAGTGCTGGCATAACTGAGTATCAACATGTAGAAGAATGAAAAGAGATCCATATCTATCATGATGCACAAAACTCAAGTCCAAATGAATTTCCAATACTTCTATTATGATGGTGTATTAAATTTTGTCAAAGGCTTTTTCAGCATCTAATGAGATGATCATGCATTTTCTCCTTTTTGTTTTGTTTCTATGGTGGATTGTATTGACTGATTTCATATGTTGCATCATTACTGCATCTTTGGATGATGCTTACTTGATCATGGTGGATAATCTTGTTGATGTGTTTTTGAATTTAGTTTGCAATTCATTTTATTTTATTAAATATTTTTCATCTATGCTCATAAGGGACATTGGTCTGTAATTTTCTCTTTGTTGAACTTTGGTTTAGTTTGTGTATCAGCATGTCTGTGGCTTCAAAATAAATTTGGCAATGTTTGTTTTGTGTTTAGGGTTTCTATTCTTGAGAAGAAACACCATGACCACAGCAAGTTTTATAAGGACAACATTAGTTGGGCCTTGCTTACATTTTCAGAGGTTTAGTCCATTATTGTTATGATAAGGATGGTGGCGTGCAGGCCAACATGGTGGTGTTGAAGAAGCTGAGAGAGCTACATCTTGATCTGAATGCAGCAGAAGGAGTTTGTGTCTGCAAGAGCAGAGAGCAGATAAACAGGGATGGAAATCGAATGGGATCGCACTGCATGATGTGAAAGACAGAAAGAATAAATAAAAAGGAAATTAAAAAAAGAAACGGATAAAATTTAAGAGAAAAAAGTAATAAAAACAATGGGGAAACTCCATGGAAGCCATAGTGAGACACAGTGAGTCCTGCAATAAACTCCTTTGTCCATATATCCTTATGTGCAAGTGATCATTGTAAAGAGTCATTGGTTGGTCTGAGGTCTCTGGTTTCTGCTATTCTATCGATTTTGGACCCTAACTGGAGCTCCTCTTGGTTATCCTGTTGTAGCCTTGTGTTGTAGAAATCCCGCAGCTTTGAGTCTGTAGGACCTGTCCCCTCTTGAACTCCAGCAGATCACAGATGGGGTGTGTTAGGGTAGCCCAACACATAACCCCAATTCTGGGCCTAATTAGTTGCAGGAATGGTCAGCCTGCCAGCTCTCCCTTGTCCTCAGCACTAGGGTAAGACCTACTGCATTGCCTTGGCAAGTTCACCCTTTGCAGTGATGAGTAAGCATTGGGGTTTCCTCCTATTTTCAGGTCCTCAGGGTCAGTTCTCTCACACCTATACCTTAAGGGCCAGCTCTGCTGTGTTATCCCGGTGTCACATAGGGACCACTGTCTTGAGTGCTGCAGCAAATGAAGGGCAGGTCTAGCTCTCCTGCTCTTATGACCTCAGGGCCAGATTTCCCACCTGCCTCAGGCGCTGATGAGCCAGAGTGGGTGGCATCCATCTCCCATCCATGCTGCCACATGACAGGTCTTCTGTGCTCACTGTATTGGAACTGGCTTTCCCATTCATCTGTCGATGGGGTTGACTCTAGTGTGCTGACCATGAAAGGTGTAGAACATGCTCTCCCAAGTGTTTTAGCTGATGGTGGGCAGGGGCTGCCCTCCCACTCTTCTGACCTCGGGGTCAGCTCTTCCACCTGCCTCATGAGTTGATGGGGAAGTCCCCTGCCCGTGTCATCACATGACAGGTGAGTAATGGGGATAGATCTTCCACACTAAGCACTTTGGGGCTGGCTCACCTGTACCTCCACCAATGGGGTTGACTCTATTGGTCTGCCAATGTAGGGTGCAGGGCCTGCTCTCTAGAGTGTTGCAGCTGGTGGGGGCCAGGGGCAGCTCTTCTGCCCTTCTGACATCAGAACCAGCTCTTCCACCTGCCTCAGGTATTGATGAGGGGAGGGCATCTCTCCCCAACCCATGACACCACATGGGGGATGGGGACAGGTCTTCTTTAAGGATCTCTATCATCTTCATGAAGTTGGTTTTCATGCTGTTTCCTTGTGCTTCAGCTGTGTTGGAATATTCAGCTGAAGTAAGACAGCTGGGCTTTGGTGGTGGCCTGTTGCTTTGGCTGTTGATTGTGTTCTTATGCTGGCATCTAGCCATTTGGCTTGGGGGTAATTATTGGTCTAGGTGTTGATTTCTGAGTTTGTTTTTGTTTGATGGGTGTTTGTTCCTCAGTTTCTGTTTCTTCTCTGGTCTTCTGACCAGTGTGGCACATGATGAAACAGGCTTCTCCACCTGAGTTGGGGGTTGGGCTTTCGGATGGCCATGTGGGCTTCGGTCAATCAGGCAACCTTCACATGAGTGGAGGCTGGGATACATTGACAACAAGGGGAGGAGGATTGGGAATAGGGTGAGAGAGCATCAAGAGAGTTGGGGAATTCTGCAGGCAGAAAGCAGGTGGCCTGTGTGGTGTCTTAGCAGGTAGTCTCTGCCTGTGTTGGGGTCTGGAGCATGGTGATGAGGAAGTTGAGGGGGACTGGGGATAATGTCGGTGGGCACCAAGTAAATGGAAGAGGTCATGCAAATAAGATGGCTTATTTGCACTTTTAGCTATCAGTGTGGTCTCTTGTCATAGTGTGAGGGTAGGTTTTAAATCTAGACAAACAGATGGGTTTTGATTAGTGTTAGCTTTTAATTGCTGTGACAAAGTGCCTGAAAGAAGCTTTTACTTCATGGTCTCAGAGGTTTCATTTTATGGTCACTTGGCTATGTTGTTGAGAGGCCGGTGGTAAGGAAGCCAATTATGGCAGAAGGGTTTGGCAAGCAAAGTTGCTTACCTACGGTGGCTTCCAAATATGCAGTGAGAGATGAAGGGGGACAAGACCTCAGGGGCGTGCCTTCAAGTGACTTCCTCGACTAAATTTTACCTCCTAATAGCCAGCTTAGCTTTGAATAAATCAGTGGGTCAATTCAATGAGGGTAGCACCCCTATAATCCAAACATTTCCCTAAAGGCCCATCTTTGAACATTTCTGGGAGCCCATAATATCAGCACATGAGCCTTTAGGAGACAGTTCATATCTAACCACAGCAGCAACCATATGTTTATGCTCTCCGGAAATATTACAAAACTTGGGGATCGGTGCAGGAGAAGACTTGAGGGCCACACCTCCAGAATTTGGGCTTTAATTACCACCAGGAGCCCTTGGAACTGGAGCTTGGTAAAATATGGTTTTGTTGTTACTGCTGGTTCTGGTCCATCTTAGATTTTCAAATAGCTAAGAGTAGGTGCTTTTCTTGGATGGGGGTGGGGTGGGTTGGTGGGTGGGTTGGTGGAGGGAATGCAAGGAGCAGAGGGCGTGGGAACTGGGATTGGTATGTAAAATGAAAAAAGATAGTTTGTTTTCTTTTTAAATAAAATAAATTATTTAAAAATGTAGGTTCTCAATAAAGACTTTGCCCAACCCTAGATGGAAGGATACATGTGAGGGTGACATGGTTAGGGACTGACAAATCTAGAGATGAGCAGGGACAGGGGATATTGTTGGCCAGTTTCATTTCTGTGCTCTCTTACCCCCATTTATTTTTGGATTCTTCTGTCAGAATTTTTGCCATCAAGACAAGTGGTCCTTCTGCAGGGAGGGACAGAGCCAATCATAGCTTGGAGAGGAGAAGGTGAGGGAACCCATCAAATAAACTTATTTTTTAGCTACCCCATGTCCAAGGTGACTGTTTTGTGATGATGGAGTCATATTCGTTCAGCTTTAGAGTTAAGACTTGTAGGGCTAATTTCAGGTGCATAGAGAGGGTACCTTTCCTTGCTTTTATGTTTTCTTCATCATGCTACTGAGTGACTGAAGCCTAGTGAGGTCACAGAGAGAAGACAATGACTTTTTCTTTCCTAACAGGACCCTAATTTAATTCTACATGATGCTGGGGTTATTGGAGTCACGCACGTCCCCCTGCCTGTACTGTAGTAGTAGTAGTAGTAGTAGTAGTAGTAGTAGTAGTAGTAGTAGTAGTAGTAGTA
>JABTXL010003263.1:151139-214045 GCA_025134845.1 Neodon shergylaensis
AGAAGAAGAAGAAGAAGAAGAAGAAGAAGAAGAAGAAGAAGAAGAAGGTAGAAGAGAGAGATAAAGATAAAGAGTCCTGCTGCTATCTGGCTCACAAACTGTAATGCATCTGTTGGGAAGCTGAGGCAGGCCTGCTATGACTGTGAAGCTAGCCTGGTTTACATAGTGAGTTCCAGACTATTCTTTGCTACATATGAGACTCATTTCAAAACAATAAGTAAAACATACAAACAAAACTGATGTTCTGTTATCAGTCATAAAATGCGTCCTGATTTCAGAGCCACTAAAATGTGGGATGCAAGTTAGATTTAACCTGAAAAGAAGCACATGGCTACAGTAGCACAAGGAAGAAAGGGAGGGTCAAGAATCTCCTGCTTGATGCTCCCCGCCCTTAAATGGGTGGCCGGAAGAGCTTTGGTGGCCTGCTTTGTCACTCTCTGCTTTTCCCCCTTGACATATGGTCTCCCAGTCAGTCTGAAGCTCACCATTTTGGCTAGGCTGAGAGGCCAGCAAGTTCCTGGGATCTGCCTTTTTCTACCAATCAGGGCTGGAGTTACAGGTATATGCAGTCATGCCTGGTTTTATACTGGGTTCTGGAATTTGAACTCGGGTTCTTACGCTTGCATTGCAAACTCTCTTGTAGCACCATCTTTTATTGTTTGGCCCTGAAAACTGTAAGAAAGAAAACAAACAAATAAAATGAAACTTTGTTGTGGTTTAGTCTATATCACTAATGATTCTTTTTGTCTTTTATTTTTTATCAGCTTACTTATTTATGAATATAATATTTAAAAATTTACATGCCCCAAATATATACTATAGATGTATAAAAATTTCAAAGAATAAAGATATTATTTAAAAGAATTATATAAAAAGGAACTGAAAGAGAGTATATGTATATCTTAAAGCTTTTGTCTGTTTAGTGTCCATCCTAGGAATTTACAGAAAGAACATACACAAGTTTATTAATGGCATAGTAGTCAGATAACACCATATTCAGCATGAAGCCATGAGTTGAATATTGGCTTTTAAATTTTTATTTTATGTGTAGGGACAATTTGCCTGCATGTGTCTGTGATATCAGGCACAGGAGGTTAGAAGAGGTCACTAGGTCGCTTCTTGAGTAAGAACCATCCCATGGGCTCATATATTGCATGCTTAATCCCCAGTTGATTAACTTTTTGGAAAGATTAGGAGGTGGTAAGTTACTGGGGGTGGGTTTTGAGGTTTAAAAAACCCACACCAAGCCCAGTCTCTCTCTTTTTCTCTGCCTGCTACTTGCTGATCAAGACATAAGGTTCTCATCTGCTGCTCCAGCGTGATGCCTGTCAGCTTCTAGTGAGTCATGATGACTATGGACTAACTGTAAGCAAGCCCCAGTTAAGTGTTTTCTTCTACAAGTTGCTTGGTTGTGGTACATGGTGGTTGTGAGCCACTACGTAAAGTTCTAGGAACCAAACTAGGGTCCTCTATAAGGGCAGACAGTCTTCTTAACTGCTGAGCCACCTCACCAGTCATGGCTTTAAAAAAAATTAGCAAAGGACTTATTATCTTAATAGCAAGAGTAAGCACACATGTGTAACAAACAAACGAATAACAAAACACATGACTGAAGAGCTTGTCAGCATTTAAGAAAGCATACTGCTTTCCAATCGTCCAGGGTTCAGTTTTCACCACCCACATGACAGCTCACAGCCAGCATGGACCTCCAGTTCCCAGGGATCTGACACTGTCCTCAGGTCTTCGCAGACACCAAACATGCACATGGCTTACAGATATGCATACAAGCAAGCAGTCACTCAGAAAATGAAAATAAAGCTTTAGAAAACATCGATGCACACAAAAAGAAGCCAATGGGTGCCTTTGGAGCTACTGCTTTTGCAGTGGCTATTCATGCAAAGGCAACCTGCTGGCAGCCCGTTCAGCATCATCTCCAAACACAGAACCTTCATGACAATGTTCTGTCTGCAACTTGAGTGCTGGTGGGACCATCAGATTTGTGGTATTTACCAAGAAACATTTCTTTTTATTTATTTTTTGAGTGTACCCTTTTTTAAAATTTATCTTGTTTTTAATCGATTTTTATTGAGCTCTACATTTTTCTCTGCTCCCCTCCCTGCCTCTCCCTTTCCCCCTTCAACCCTTAAGGTCCCCATATTCCCAGTTTACTCAGGAGATCTTGTCTTTTTCTACTTCCCATGTAGATTAGATCTATGTAAGACTTTCTTAGTGTTCTCATTGTTGTCTAAGTTCTCTGGGAATGTGGTTTTTAGGATTTTTTTCTTCATGTTTAAAAACCACCTATGGTGAGTACATGTGATAATTGTCTTTCTGTGTCTGGGTTACCTTACTCAAAATAATGTTTTCTAGCTCCATCCATTTACCAGGAAACATTTCTTATTGTGTCAAAACAAATAACAGTGTGACTTCGGGGAGGCTCTGAGCTCACAGGTCAACCACATCGATTTACTTCTGTCTTCCTCCTGGTGTTTGTATTGTGCTTTTTTTCATTAGAAGAATGGATGAAGAAAGTATGGAATATATACATATTAGAGTACTACTCAGCAGTAAAAAACAAAGACTTCTTGAATTTTGCAGGCAAATGGATGGAAATAGAAAACACTATCCTGAGCGAGGTAAGCCAGACCCAAAAGGAGCAACATGGGATGTACTCACTAATATTTGGTTTCTAGCCATACATAAAGGACATTGAGCCTATAATTCGTGATCCTAGAGAAGCTAAATAAGAAGGAGAACACAAAGAAAAACATATAGGCATTCTCCTGAATATTAACCTTCATCAGGCGATGAAAGGAGACAGAGACAGAGACAGAGACACACATTGGAGCACCAGACAGAAATCTCAAGGTCTAAATCCGGAGCAGATGGAGAGAGAGCACGAGCACGGAACTCAGGACCATGAGGGGTGCACCCACACACTGAGACAATGGGGATGTTCTATTGGGAACTCACCAAGGCCAGCTGGCCTGGGTCTGAAAAAGCCTGGGATAAACCTGGACTCACTGAACATAGCGGACAATGAGGACTAATGAGAACTCATGAACAATGGCAATGGGTTTTTGATCCTACTGCATGTACTGGCTTTGTGGGAGCCTAGGCAGTTTGGATGCTCACCTTACTAGACCTGGATGGAGGTGGGTGGTCCTTGGACTTCCCACAAGGCAGGGAACCCTGATTGCTCTTTGGGCTGAGGAGGGAGGGGGACTTGATTGGGGGAGGGGGAGGGAAATGGGAGGCGGTGGCAGGGAAGAGATAAAAATCTTAATAAATAAATAAATTAATTTAAAAAAAGATAACTTTTTTGAGAACTCTGTACATAGGCATTACTCCCATCCCTCCCTCTCTTCTTCAAACTCCTCCTATGCTACCCCTCTATTAATGGCTTCAACTTTATTATTGCTATATGTACATGCATATATATATATATACATATGCACACATGTATATACAATCTACTGAATGCATTTGGTGTTGTTCATATATATATCCAAAGCTGACAACTTGGGATTGGACATCTTATGTACAAACTTGTCCTTAGAGAAAAGTAATTCTCCCCATCTCAGCAACCATTGATCCCTTGTAGCTCTTCAGCTAGGGTGGGACCCTGTGTGATTTCCCTCATCCACACTGGCATGCCAGTTGGTGATGTCATTGTGCTGATCTTATTTAGGCAAGCAAACTATTGAGATTTCATGAGTTCATTCTCCCTGTCATATCCAGGACACACTACCTAGCAACAAGCATCATGGGCCTCTGGCTCTTATAGTGAATAAAGATACTTAGTAACACAATGGCGCTACAATCAATGTTGTCTTCCCCACGTCCCTGCTTCCTGGGCTTCCTCTCCTGCTTACATTCCTGTGGCATTCATGCCCTTTTCTTGAGTAAAGTAAAATGAACATTCCATGAAAAAAATTCAAATCTTCTTTGCCCGTTCCTCATCTTCTTACCTCCTTTCCCATGCCTACTTTTGCCTGTCATTTTGGAGTCAGAGCTCAGAATGTAGCACAGGAGACCTGAAATGCATGACCAGTGCTGGGATCACAAGCTACTACCACAGCTGGCTTGAGAATCTTCTGAAGTCACAAATAATCTTTCCGCTCCTTTCATTCTGTGACTGTTCCTTCTGATAGCTTTGTAGAGACAGCAGTTGTTCCCACTTGTCTAACTTTCACTCATCCGACCCCTTCTTCCGACATCCTTCTATTTCATCTCTTGGCTTATTGTCCAAATTAAGGCAAGCAAACATCTTTATTAAAGGGCACATATGACTATTTTAGGCTCTGAGATAGTTCCAGCATGTCTGTAATACCACCCCTCCACTGGCACATGTCCATTGTCAACCACACCTTACCCATCACCCTTCCACCACACCAAGTCATGTTGCTACCCAGGGCCATGTCTGACTTTGTGACAGGGCCACACCTGGGGTCCGTGTTGATGTCTGTGGCCTGAGTTACCACCAAAGGTGGTCCACTGTCTGAACTATGTGGATATCCAGGCCGAGGCTACCTCTGAGGTCTGTGGCTCTATGGCAGCTGGGGTCTGGGTTGATGCCTGTGTTTGGTGGCCCATGTTACCTCCAAAGGCCACATGCATTTGCACGGTCTGGGCTGCTGCTGGAAGCCGTGCTGATGTCTGAGTGCCATGCTTAGCTGGCCCTGTGACTATTACCTACAGGAGAACTGGCCCCACCGGTCACTGACCTGCAGCACCAGCAATGACTGGGGATATGGGAGAGATGGTCTTGCTCCTGGATGTCATCTGTGAGAGAGCTGGCCCTACCTCTGGCCTCTGTGTGGGAGAAAGCTGTCCCTAAAGGCCTGAGAGTAGAACTGTTCCTACTCCCTGCCTGGGCACTGTGGAAGAGCTGGACCTGGTGAAGTTAGCTCCAGAGAACTGGCGCTGAAGGTGTGAAGGTTGAAGATCTGTCATATGCCACAGGCAGGAGGACAGGCCTCACCCCTCCTCTGGGCGAAGCTTACCTGAGTGAGCTTACCTTAGTGGTGCAGGTGCGGGAGAGTGGGTGGGCTGACCCACTCAGCTACCACGCAGGCCCAGATCCAGTGCTTTCAGTTGATACACCCCCATATTTACCCCATCCATGAACTACAGGAACACACAAAGGGGCCAGTCCTGCAAGGCTGCAGGATCTCCATGACCACAGGGCAACAACAGAATAGCTGAGAGGAGACACTCTGAGAAGAGTCCCAGTGAGGATCAGTTTAGCAAAAGCCAGAAGCCATGAGATGGTCCAGTGACTCATTGCAATGAACATTTGCAAATAAAGCTGTTTGGGCAAAAGCGTTTACTGTGTGACATACTGTGACACACAGCAGCTTTGACAATGAGATCTTAAATTTATTGTTTCCTTTCGCGTGGGGGGAGGTCACAAAAGCAAAGTGTGGATATGGAGGGATGGGGAGACTAGTGGGATTGGGGTATATAATGTGAAATTCACAAAGAATCAATAAAAAGTTTAAAAAGTATGGTAAAGGAATGATAACACTATTATCCTCAAGGCAGTGCATGCCTAGAGAGGCACAAGGATAGCAGCCTAAAATCTACTCTGGTGGATCGCCTTCTCCTGGAAGTCCCTTTCTAAGGCTGCCCCTCTAGAAGTCAGGATTTTTCAGGGTGAGAGGAAGAGTAGTCAGGAGGATCGAGAGCCAAAGTAGCTTCAGTCACAGGCTCAAAATAGAGGCTACATCAGTTTAAAGTTCCCAGGCTCAACTTGACAAAGAAGATATCCATCATAAGGTTGAGGTTAATGCTTAGATCTCAAGATTTCAGGGGATGCCTCTGATGATTCCGGTTGGAAACAACTAGAAGATTGTTCCAGTGAGACTAGGAAACGTGAGCAAATATTCATCCTTGGCAGGGCTACTAGATACAGTAGCTTAAAAGTCCTTGTGCATGTGGGTGAGCCAGCCCCGAAGTCATGAGCATGGGAGCGCTATCTCCATTACTCATCTGTCATGGGGCAGGGAGAGATCGATGCCCACCCTTGCCTATAAAGCCTGGGGCAGGTGGGAGAGCTGGTTCTGAGCTCATAAGAATGGTCCATGCTGATGTAAAGCAAGTGCTCACTCTCCCTTCTGGCTGCTGGATTCAGTTCTTGTTTCCCGTTTTTGCAGAGGACTGTGATCTGTGAGTCTACCCCTAAATGAATATTCCGCTATTATACTCAGTTCTGAGCTAGTGTGGGATTTCTTTTTAGTGTCTGTCTTCACCTGGTGCCCATGTGAGAAATGACAAAAGGACCGACACACGCACACAATACAGACACACATGCACACACACACGCACGCACACACATAAAGCTGCACTCACCTACCTTCTAGAAAGGAAATAATAACTTCTATCCTGGGTAGTGTTGTCTCTTGTTGGCCAGAACTGTATATGTCGCTCTCCAGATAAGTAAGTGGTTATTTTAGGTTCCTATCTTTTAAAACTGAGGAAGGTAAAGAGACACGAGTTATATACCCAGCTTTGCCTCCATAATTCAGTATCTTTCCCAGTCCCTACTGAGAAATATGGTAGCAAACAGATTTGACTCTGCTCTTAGGGTGAGGAGCCTGGCCGGGAAGCACAAGCCCTTTGTATGACTGGCAGAAACCTGTCCACTGTCAATGTACTTCATAGCAACAGTCATACCTATTACTTCTGCAGGCATTCTGTTGTGTCATGTTTCTGATTATCTTCATGTTTCCTGTGTGCCAGAGTTACATGTCCTCACTGTGTCTTTCCATGTCCACATGGTGCCCATGCTGAGAGACACAAAAAATGTTACAACAGACAAGCTCATTACAGTTCTACCCCCATGGAAATGGTGTTTCAGTTTTCCTGGACTTCTACTCTACGATTTTGAGTAGGACCAAAGACACAGAACAGAGCTAGGTGGGGAAAACTAAACTGAATGCTGGGAGAAAGAAGGCAGAGTGAGAAATGTCCTGTAGTCTCTGCCAGAAGCAGATGCAGTGTGACTTTATCCAGTAAACCACAGTCACATGGCTATATGAAGAGTAATTGAAATGGGTTAATTTAAGATATGAGCTAGCCAGAAATATGCTTAAGCTATTGGGCAAACAGTACTGCAAATAATATAGTTTCTGTGTGGTTATTTCAAGTCTAGGCATCTGGAAATGAACAAGCGGTCTCCTACAACAAGCAAACTAGTTTGGAAACTTTGAATGTCTTATGAACCCATTTTTACATGACTCCAGTGTCCCCATGCTATTTCCCAAAGGATTTAATTTTGTGGTGAAGAAAAAGACATGAGTTTGGGGATTGTTTCTGTGGAGGGTCAAAGCAGGTAAAGGCATCTTGAAATGCCTGATCACACATTGCAATGATAAAGTTAACTATTGCACATTGGTGCTTATCACATTGCTGGAGCCTTGCTAAGCTTTTTCCTGTGCATGTTTTCCCATGAGTAATTTCAATGGCCTAAGAAGAAATGAAGACCGTTCTCACTTTTCTGATGAAGAAGTGAGATGTTAGGAACCAGTCCTACAAGTAAGAGGTTAGTAACTGACACAATTCATTTGGGATGTCATTTCACTGATGTCATTTTGAAGTGACTGGAGACTGAGATATGTTGCTCAAACTCTCCAAGTCTACGTTATGTCACTTTCCACCTTTCTATGGGACCACAACCCTTGACCCATCTTCCAACTGGCCGTTTAAGTCAGCTGCTTTGCCTGCACTTGGGGTGCTTTTCTGGATTCTCTCTGTATGGATAACCTCCTCAATCATTCAGAATTTGGTTTACAGGTTATTTCCAAAGGCCCCACTTAATCTCCAAGTTACTCTTTCAGATAACCTTGTTTATTACATGTATCACTTCTGATATTTTCTCAATTTATTCATAAACATATTCATTATTTATCTCTCTTACAATTCCTGTCTCCCGAATTGTCTTTTCGGCATCCCAAGGGCCTGGCTTAGTGCCCGGAACATAGAAAACACTCAATAAATATTTGTTGGGTGAATCTATAACAGGCCACCCATTAATCAGGTTATTTCTAGAGGCACTGACATCATTAGAGAGAGGGACAGAGATCTGGCCTGGAAGATGGCAGGCATCTGGCATCCACATGCTGGCCTCAGCTGCCACTGAATGATATCCTCTGCCAACCGTCAACAGATGTGCCTCCTCTGGGCAGAGACCTAGGGGGAGGCAGCCTGGATCTGACCTTGCTGATATGACCTCTCAATTCACATGGAAGACTTATACGTCTGGTTCATAGAGAAAGAGACGTGCTTCCAAAGGATTCTTATCATATGGAGTAGCATAGAAGGCCTGCTGTGAGTCTTAGCACTGCCTAACAGATGTTGTGTGGCCTTGGGCATGTCACCTCACCTACCTGAACTTAGTTTTCAACTCTTAATAAAGCTGGAGATACAGTGAGACTCTTATAAAGGTGAATATAAAGATATTGTCAAAATGTCTTGTACAAACATAAGCTTCTCTCCCTCTCCCTCCTCTCTCTCCATTTACTCCTTTTAGATCCTCCCACTTTTTCCTTGCCCTCTTCCTGCCTCTTGTGTATTGTTCTCTACTAGGTCTAGAATTGCCTTTACAAAGTGAATAGCAGGTTGATGAACAGAAAAGGAAGAACTGCAGGATCTCATTTTCTAGGCCATGTGGGTTAAAGACATGGTGCTAGATTGGGTTTGGACTGTGTTTTGAATCATTGTGGGGCATTTTCCCCCAAGATTTATCTTATTTGTGCTTGTATGTGTTTATCTACGTGTGTGTGTGTGTGTGCGTGTGCGTGTGTGTGTCTGTGTATCGTGTGTGTGTCTTCTCACCTGCAGAGGTGAGAAAAGGATACAGGATTCCCTGGAGCTGGAGTTATAGGCAGTTACGAGCAGCCCAGTTTGATTGCGGGGAATCAGACTCATGTCCTGTGGAAGAGAAGTTTGGAGCCATTTCTCTAGCCTCTGGATTTGCATTTCCACATTAGCTGGCCTATCTTGGATCACCCTGGACCGTCAGCCTTGGGCCTATCACTTCTACTCTTTGGGATTTCCTTTTCATCTTATGTAATAAAAGGACTCTTGATGACTAGTGATGAGCCTGTCATGGGAAAGGATGGCATAAGACTCTGTACTAGCCATGCCCTGGTCCACGGGTTATTTCAGGGATGTTTGCAGTGGCTCTAACTGCACTGTCACTGTGTGAGAAGCAGAAGGCAGAGACTGCCTAGTATTTTCCCTATGGCAAATGGGCATAGAGACACATATACTTAGGGTCCATCTGTTTCTCAGGGCTTCAACCTCCAAGTTCAAGGAATAACTTCAGGTTTATGACTTGTTATGTTGCCTGATGCTTGCTTCCAATATTTCTTTTGGCTTTTTTTCTGTTTGTTTGTTTGTTTTGTTTTTTGAGACAGGGTTTCTCTGTAGACTTCTCTGGAGTCTACCCCTGGCACTAGCTCTTGTAGACCAGGCTAGCCTTGAACTCACACAGATGCACCTGTCTTTGCCTCCCGAGTGCTGAGATTAAAGGTGTGTGCCACCACAGCTCATACCCATTTATTTTTATACTGCCCGAACAGTATAAAAATCATGTGAGGTGGTGTTTGCCCACAGCGCCTCGGCTACCCCAATGTCTGTGTGTTTTTTCTCTTTGCCTCTCCTCTTCTCATAGCATGTAACTTCCAAGGATTTTGGAGACAATAGTTCTGGTTGCTTAGGAATAGGCCATGGATTGAAGGTAGTTCTGATTCTTCAAGGAAACCTGTCCAAATCAGGGTGAACCTTCCTTATTTGGAATATTCAAAGCAATCAGTGAAAAATATTATAGCTGTCTGTTGTGAACAGAAAAGCTGTAAACCTTATGAATAAACTTCCAAACTTTCTGCGCTCCATCCATTTGTGATAATGATAATGATGTCACCAATAGCTAATTTTTATGGAATCTTTGCTATGTATCAGATGATGCAGTGGGCATTTTCTATGTGGATTATGCTATCTTCACTGTCAGTTCTGAAGGGAAATACAAGTTCTATTTAATAGGCAAAGAATAGGAGAGATTATTTCCTCAGATTTCAGTGTGAGCTGGTAGAAGTTCAGAGAGAGAAAGCAAATTTGGGTTGTGAATCTGGATCATTGTCAACCAGGGGCAGGGCTAAGGCTTTGACACAACCTCTTATTGCATCATGGGCACTCTCTCTCTCTTCTCTCCTTGTTGTGTTGTCTCTAGTAACTACTTATCTGCTCTTCTTAGGACACCATTCAGGCTGTGTCTTAGTGACTAGAGGGTTTTAACTCTCCCTTTGTTTGAGCAGGAACTAGCGGAGCTTCAGCAAGCCCCTTGCTACACCTGATGGGCACGGCCAGCACTACAGTGCTCAGTGTCCCTAAAGTGCATTTCCTAGTTCTCCTTGCAGTTAGGCAAAATAATGTTATGAGTTGTAGCAAACAGATGAAGGTGGAGGTGACTTATTTATTTGCTGGTCTACCCCTCCCTAGTGATTCCTTCTGGCTCCCAAGGTTCTGTCTTCCCTTCCCTAATATGCAGAAGATAAGGCAGAAGCTGGGCACAGTGCTATGCTCCTTTAATTCTAGTACTTGAGTACATAAAGCCAGAGAGAGCTCTATGAGTTCAAGTCTAGCCTGGGCTACATAGAAAGTTACAGGCCAGCCAGGTCTACAAAGTGAGACACTGTTTCCAAACAAATAAATAAAAATGTCTAGTAAAAGATTGAGGCATAGGGATTGGAGAAGCCACAGGGTGGTTCCTGAACTGCTGTGTGGACCATGCCTAATTCCCTCCCGCTTTGTACAACCTGCCTTGGATGCTAATGTGAACACAGAGAAATCTGCATCATGTTAGCTCTCATAAGGTTCTGGGGTTGTGGAGCTGGACTGGGTCTGAAAAAACATGGGACAAAACCGGACTCGCTGAACACAGCGGACAATGAGGACTGCTGAGAAGTCAAGAACAATGACACTGGGTTTTGATCCTACTGCACGTACTAGCTTTGTGGGAGCCTAGGCTGTTTGGATGCTCATCTTATTAGACCTGAAAAGGGGTGGGAGGTCCTTGGACTTCCCACAAGGCAGGGAACCCTGATTGCTCTTAGGGCTGATGAGGAAGGGGGAGTTGATTGGGGGAGGGAAATGGGAGGTGGTGGCGGGGAGGAGGCAGAAATCTTAAATAAATAAATAAATTAATTAAAAAAAGTTCTGGGGTTGTTTGTTATGGCGACAGCCTCCCGTCATTAAAGAAGCATCCCACTGGCCCTGAGTACCACCAGGTAGTTACTCTGCATACTGAGAGCCTCTACCTGCTGACGTTTTAAAGCAAACTGTCACACTCTACCTACTTTTTGGTTAGAGATTTCTCATTATTTGAGTCATTATTCATTCAACCAGCATTTACCATGTATTCCACAGCTATCCACTGCCTGTGAGTTAAGACAGTGTATTGATTTATTTTGCATTGTTGTGACTGCAGTATTGTATAACAATGGCTTACAGGAGGACAGATTTATTTTGTATTTTGAATTGTGGTTTCAGTCCTTTATAGAGGAAAAGGCATAATGATGTAGGTGCTCAGACCACTGTGGCAGCATTGGAGATGGAGGCTGTAGTGATATTTTGTTTGTGCTATAACAAATAAAGCTTGTCTGAGGATCAGAGTGTGGCCACTAGTTAGCCATAGAGGCCAGGCTGTGCTGGCTCATACCTTTACTCCCAGTACTTGGGAGTCATACACCTTTAATCCCAGCACTAGGGAGGTGGAAACAGGAAGGGATATGACTGGGTGGAGAGAGGTGGTCATACATTGGAGCTCACTACATTCAGTTTGAAGACTCAGTCTGAGGATTTGTGAAGACAGGATCTTGTGCCCTTCGGTCTGAGGATTTGATAGATGTAAAAAGTCTCTCTAGTAACTGGTTGCTTTGCTCCTCTGATCTTTCAGCATTTACCCCCATACCTGACTCTGGGTTTTTATTATTAAAAACAATTAGAATTTTCACTACTGTAGGATGTTCAGATTAAAGCACACAAGACAACTGGCATCTACTATCTCACAATGTCCTGGGGGGTCTGGAGTGGGGACTGGGCTTAGGTGGGTCCCAACCCAAGTAGTTATTAGGGAGTGGCTCTCACCTAAAGTGTGATGGGGGAAGGGCCATGTTCCCATAGAGTTCTTGACAAAATTGGTTTTCTGAGCTACAGGACTAGGGCTTTCAGATCCCTGATGGCTATCCACAATGGCTACCCTCAGTCCCTCGCTATGTGCTATCCCCCTGATATGGCAGTTTACCTGCTTGGAACCAGCAGGACAGAGAGCCCACGTTGCAGTCAAATGTAGCACAGCCATTGTCCTGTGCTATTATAAACACCATTACCAAAAGCACCTTGGGGAGGAAAGAGTTTATTTTGTTTTCATGCACCATCATAGTCCACCATTGAGGGAAGTCAGGGCAGAACTCAGGCAGGAGCAGAGGAGGAATCATGGAGAAGCACTGCTTACTGGCTTGCTCTCTACGTTTTCTTATACCACCCAGGACTACCTGAATAGGGTTTGGTGATGGAGGAAGGTCATTGGTAATAAACAAACTGCCTTGGCCCATTTTGATAGGCCATCCCTTAGGTGGGTGGAGTAGGCAGAACAGAATGCTGGGAGGAAGAGGTAAGATGCCTCAGACAGATGCCATGCTCCCCTCTCCCGGGCAGACGTGATAGCTCTGCTCTCTGAGGCAGATGCGTTGAAGCAAGCTGCCAGGTCTGACTTGCTGAATCTTTCCCAGTAAGACCGGTGCTTATTAGAGATGGGTTGATTGGGATATCAGAATTAACCAGTAAGGGCTAGAGCTAATGGGCCAAGCAGTGTTTAAATGAATACAGTTTGTATATTGTTATTTCTGGTGTAAAGCTAGCCATGCAGGAGCTGGGCGGGACAAAAAGCAGGCCAGCAGCTCCTTACTACAGAATGGCGCCTAGACGTGTGGACAACTGAATCCACTGAAAGCTTGAGAAAGCTTGGGAAAGAGTAAAGCATGTTTTCTTGGTAGCAGCAATTTCTTGGGTTTGCTCTACTTGCTAGAAGCAAGCAAGCGCTCTCAACTAAGAGACGCTTCCTAACTCAGCCTTAGCTGCAAAACCCTGCAGCTCTTTAAGAGGTCCTGCCAAGACACACTTAAATAGTGTTGATAAAAAGTTGACCGAATGCTTGTTTGTTTTCAGCCGTAGCAGGAAAAAAGTTGTGCTGTTTTAAAATGCTGGTTTTCTGGGCTGTCCTGCCAGTGCAAACTCTTTGAGGCAGAAAGGCCGGCTACCGAGAGAGGACTTGAGTATTGTCTATTGCAGCTCACTTGCTGGCAGGGACCTTGAAACGCCATAGACTTAGACTTGTGGCAATAAACATGGCTACAGCCAGTACATCCACCATGAGGCTGGAAAGCTAAGGAATGGGCTGGATCCAGCCGTCAAACTGCAGCTTTAGTCCTACTGATATTGCTTGGTAAATTAAAGACTCATGTGGTCAAAAAAGAGACACATACAGTAAAAGAAAGATTCAAAGTCAAAGAAAATGTTTAAATGATTTACAGTGTGTTAAAAATATATGCAGGCTAAAAGTTAAAGTTCTTAGAGTAGAAACAAAAAAAGGGAAGAAAGAGAGTAGGTGGGTGTGGTAGTACACCTTTAATCCCAACACTTGGGAGGCAGAGGGAGAATGACCTCTGTGACTTCAAGGTGTGGTAGCACACACCTTTAATCCCAGTGCCTAGAAGGCAGAGACAAACAGATCTTTGTGAGTTCAAGGTATACCTTTAATCCCAATGCCTGGGAGGCAGAGACAGGCGGATCTCTGAGAGTTCAAGGACAGCCTGGTCTACAGAGTTATTCCAGGACAAAGATATGCAGAAAATATAAAAGTAAAAATAAACGAAATACAGGTTAAAATAAAGCCACACAAAGATGGAAAATAAACAGAGAATTTTGATACTGTGTGCTATTATGCTCTCTTTGAATTGCTTGATGCTGAGGAAGGAGCAACAGGTGCCAAAAGATATTTGTTTATAAATGCTGCTGAAGTAATCCAACATAGATATTTTGAAAATGCCTTGACTTTGAAATTTGGATCTAAGGACATGATGCTTTGGAAAGGAGTTTCTTATTTTGTTTTCACAGAGGGTGAGAGTCTGTGGATTTCTTCTATCCCAATATGGTATTATGGAACACGCCCTCCTGAAGGGTTGCTGTGAACACCTTCAGAAAATTGCTTCACTCAACTGCCAACTGAGATGAAACTAGCACACAGGTTATACCATGAAAGACCTAATTAACGACGCCCCCATTCAGCAGGAAGCAGTTTGGAGAGAAATAACTGCACCCATATTCCCAAATATTGTTTATAAATGTTCTTTTACATTTAAAGGGGGATATGATATAGATATGAATAATTTGCATTAGTATAGATTTTGCTTTATTGTTAGAGATTTAAGTTCAATTTTGTTATATGTATATATATTTCTGACCTTGACTAAGGTATTGTGATTGTGTAGTTCATGTAAAAATGTAATGTATATAGGTTGTTAATGGATAATCATTAATAATAGTCAAGTTTGTAGTCATGTTAGTTAGATTTTCTAGATATATAGAGATATATTTCAGTTAGATCGGCATTCTTCATATCTTTCAAAGACTGCGGAATATGCTATTTAATGTTTTAATAACTTAGGACTTTTCATGACAATAAGACACGTCTGCTCCTGGTAGCACCAATCTACTTCAAGAGGAAGATGGACATCGAAGAGGATCCTTATGGAGTTTGGTAGCCATTTGGGCAAGAAACTGCTCTTGCCTGGACTATTGCATAAACCGGACACAGAGAACCCTCAGAGAGAGGACTGCTGAAATTGCCTAAAGGTGAGATGATCTTTCGGGGTTCCTGATTCATGAAAGAGTCTGCGAGACATTCTGCAGGACACAGCAGACAGTGACTGAACTGCCTTTGCAATTTCCTGCTTCATGGTTATGTCTGCTGGAAACTATGGGCCTGTAGGCCGAAGATGGATGCCCCAACAGTACAGAGAAACTTTGGGTGACTGTCCAGGCAGCAAGATGTCTCTGTCATTTCTAGAGTTTGGAAGTTGCTTATTTCTTGTTTGCTTAGGTAATATTGTATCTTTCTGGAGTCTTTGATGGAATTGAAGAATAGTTAGTTATAGTTATAGTTTTCCTTAGTTATGATAAAGATAAAATAGATATAAATATTGTAATTCTTACTTGATAACTGTTTTATTATATGTAATTTTGCTATGTTAAAGTTAAAGCCTTTCCTTTTTGTTTAAACAGAAAAAGGGAAAATGATGGAGGAAGGTCATTGGTAACAAATGAACTTCCTTGGCCCATTTTGATAGGCCATCCATTAGGTGGGTGGAGTAGGCAGAACAGAATGCTGGGAGGAAGAGGTAAGACGCCTCAGACAGATGTCATGCTCCCCTCTCCCGGGCAGACGTGATAGCTCTGCTCTCTGAGGCAGATGCGATGAAGCAAGCTGCCAGGTCTGACTTGCTGAATCTTTCCCAGTAAGACCGGTGCTTATTAGAGATGGATTGATTGGGATATCAGAATTAACCAGTAAGGGCTAGAGCTAATGGGCCAAGCAGTGTTTAAATGAATACAGTTTGTATGTTGTTATTTCTGGTGTAAAGCTAGCCATGCAGGAGTTGGGCGGGACGAAAAGCAGGCCAGCAGCTCCTTACTACAGAAGTTTGGTCCTGCATACAGTGGGCTGGGTCCATCCACACCAATCAACAATCAAGAGAATGTCATAGTGTGGCTCAAGGCCAGTCTTAGGGAGGCCTGTTCTCAATCAAGATACCTTAGATTGTATCAAAACAACAAAAAACTAACCAGGACAGTCACCTCCTCATCTTGTGATTGTGTCTGTCACCTTCAGTAGACACAGCCTCACCTTGTGATTATGTGTGTGTGTGTGTGTGTGTCTGTCACCTTCAGTAGACACAGCCTCACCTTGTGATCATGTGTGTTTATCACCTTCAGTAGTCACAGCCTCACTTTGTGATCATGTGTGTGTGTGTGTCTGTCACCTCCAGTAGACACAGGCTCACCTTGTGATCATGTGTGTGTGTGTGTCTGTCACCTCCAGTAGACACAGGCTCACCTTGTGATCGTGTGTGTGTCTGTGTGTCTGTCACCTTCAGTAGACACAGCCTCACCTTGTGATTGTGTGTGTCTGTCACCTTCAGTAGTCACAGCCTCACTTTGTGATCATGTGTGTGTGTGTGTCTGTCACCTCCAGTAGACACCTTGTGATCGTGGGTGTCTATCACCTTCAGGAGACTCTGCTGGTTAGCAGCAGGCTACCATTCTTCTGTCTCTAAGGGTTTGACTGATTTTGTTATATTTCTCTGAACTACTAACCACTAACCATAGAGGCAATTAACACTGAGCACATATAGTATGTGAGGAAGGGCAGTGCTCTAATGTTTATAAATCAAACACATGCCTTATTGGTTAATGGGATTTCTCTTTCTAGTTCACAAGTGTCAGTTCCACCCTGTTAGCCCAAACCTATGAATTCAAGCTCCAATAGGCCTAACTGACAGTTGGAGACCACCTGACAGCTGCCATGTCCTGCCAGACCTTGGGAAAAGTTAGTGATCATCACTGAGGCTTAGTGTAACAAATTATGAGACTTTTCCCTGTTTGCCTCTAATTTATCAAAATTATCACAAAACTGGAGCGTGACGAAGAATTGCTGTCAAGAAAAGGCAAGTGGGTGAGAGTAGGTCTTTAGGCATCTGAGCCAGAAGGATTGGAATAAAATGGAATCAATCTCGGTTGGAGTGCAATCGGCAGGTCTGGTGCACAAAGTCATTTAAACCTCGTAAGTATCCTGTGAGCTCACACAATATACTCACTTTTCAAATGAGGAAGCTAAGGCTCAGAGAGGCTAACTAAGTTGCTCAAGGACACACAGCTCAAGTGCAGAGGCAGGAATAAAGCTGGTTTCTGTTGGGCTCTAGGGCACTGTGCTTGCCCTAGGCACTGCCAGAGTTAGCTCTCCTACCTTTTCTGTGCAGACAGTGCTGGAAATCTCACCTGCATCTGCATCTCACAGCAGGGAGCCACTGCTGGGAAAGCTTAGCTCTGAAGGGAGTTAGAGCTAGAAAGAGAAAGGCAGGAGGTGGGGCCAGCATTAACTTTCTTTAGGACTTTTTGCAAACTGTGAAGGGCAGTGGCAGCTTCAGCTTCTAGAGCTGTTAATAGGTCCTGACTTGTCTCCTGAATGATTCCCTTTCCTTATCCACACTGTCACAGCCACCAGATGGCTGGCTCCAGTCTGATAGCTCCAGACTGGGTGGTGACCCGATGTTTTAGATTGAACCTTACTTGGGATTCATTGAGCAATTCTTCCAGACAGAGGTTACAAGGCCAGGTAGGGTTGGCCTCTCTTTACATCTGTTTCTCTACACGTAGTTCTTGCTCTTTCTATTTGATTAGAAATGTTATCTTCTCCCAAAATGTTATCTTCTCTCCTGCATTCCAGAGGGAGGTTTCCTTTGGAATACACCTTCACTCCTCTGAGAATTCCAGTTTGATTTTAATTTGTGCAAGTGTCATTTTCTAGCTATACAGCTTAGTGGGAGTGTGTTGAGATCCCAGATCCTGGTCATGATGAGTTTTATAATGTTTTTTACAAAAATGCTTTAAGATCCCCGGCGGCAGTAGGCATCAGAAATGCTGTAGGTCCCAAATGGTAGTAGCGGGCCATGTGGCAGCCAACAGCAGGCCCTGCGAGCAGCCAGTCCCAGAACAGTGGCATGAGAGGTGGTGGTGGGCCATGTGGTGGCAGACAGCGGGATCTGGGAGCAGCCAGTCCTGGGCAGAGATGGCTGCCGGTCTCCGAGCAGTGGCTGGTCCCAGGCAGGGAGACACATGGCAGGTGAGCAGGAGACAGAGACAGGATAGACATGACTTGCAGAGTGAGGTTGAATATTTATTCAGGGGGTTATGAAGGGGGAAGGGAGAAGGAGGAAAAGGGGGGGGAGAAACAGACAAAGTGGGGGGGAGCAGAGAAGTGGGGAGAGAGGCAGAAGCAAAGCTGCCTCTCCGAGAGGAAGATGCGAAAGAGAGCAAGCCTAGGCCAGAAGCTGAAGACCAGTCTGCCTCAGTGGATGGGGAGGGAATGGGTGTGGCTTGTCTCTTAAAGGGGACAGGGACCAAAATCATAACACCCAGAACCCCGGATGGAGTACACCAGTCATTCGCCTCCTGTGTCCCCTCAGCTGCTCCTGCATCTAGTTATTTCCCAGGACAATAAAACCCATCCCCACCCATCCTGTTCTCTTTCAGGCTGCAAGGCTGACCTCAAACAGATGGGCCTTTGCCCACCAGAGGTGTGACTGGCCTCCCACAGGGGCAGGAGTGCTATACTGTGGGGCAGTGTGGCCAGTGGGGGAACAAGGGCACTTGAGGATTTTCTGGGGTGCTCATAGGCAGGCGGGGCCTGTGGCCAGATTAGTAAGCATGTAAACCTCTGAAGCCCCTGTAATAAAGCTCCACCTGCTATGCAGGTTTGCCAAAACATGGAAGAGCTGAAATGGGGGTGTGATGACACCGGGCCACCTGAGGGGGGGTGTCCACGGTAATCACCTACTTCCACAACCTCAACAACATCTGTGATGTGGGAGTGTCATATATCAATCTGTTGATTTCATTGGTTAAGTAATAAAGGAACTGCTTGGCCCTCATAGGTTAAAACATAGGTGGGAGGAATAAACAGAATAGCATACTGGGAGGAAGAGGAAGTGAGCTCAGACTCGACAGCTCTGCCCTCTGGAGCAGAGACGCCATGCTTCACGCTCCCGGGTAGATGTGTTAGCTCCTCTCTGAGACACGATCGATGAAGCTCCGACCCAGGATGGACGTAGGCTAGAAACTTCCCGGTAAGCGCACCTTTGGGTGCTACACAGAATATAGGAAATGGGCTAGTCCAGGTGTGAGAGTTAGCCGAGAAGAGGCTAGATAGAAATGGGCCAAGCAGTGTTTAAATGAATACAGTTTGTGTGTTGTTATTTCGGGGCATAAGCTAGCCAGGCGGCTGGGGTGCTGGGGACGAAGCCCCGGCCGCCCCTATTTCAACACATCTGCAAAGTCCTTTTGTCATGAGAGGTGACATAGTTGCATTTTCTGGGCTTGAGAAGTGGGTGCACTTCAGAGGCCTCTATTCAACCCCTTGGAACACATCTATATACCCAGGACCCACGGTCTCCTCTTGGGAGCTGCATCCACCACAGGCTCACAGCCTGCATCTCTCAGCAGACCATAATGCTACAGGGGAGGGCAGTGCAGAAAAGGGATGGGTAGCAGGATCTCCTCTGCAGCCGTACTACTAGACTGCAAGCTCAGAAATGCCCAGAACATTCCGACCGAGGAAGGGCTCCAGAGCAAGGGCTCCAGCCACATCGACACCCACATCTCTACAGTGAAGAAATGGGTACACTGGGCTGCACCAGTGGGGAGACTCGTGGGACAAGAGGACAAGAAGGGACAAGCTCAGAGAATCAGACAAAGTGTAATACCAGCCTCACAAGGCAAGTGTGACATGTTTACAGCAGGTCCCCTAGTCACAAAGAGGGCTGAGATCTCAGGTTCCAGCCCTAAACCTGTTCTGTCCACTTATTTCAGGCACCCACCATAACTATTAGTGACAGAACAGCTACTCTATGATGTCAAACATGGTCACTTGAAGACAGCAACTCGGTGGCTCTCGGGTGAGCATCATCCATGGCATAGATAGGATGGACAAGACGAAGTCACAGTATGAGTCACAGCCTGGGAAGGGTGGGGTGGGGTGGTGCCAGACATCACCCGTGCCAGGTGAGAGCAAGCTGGGGGGGGCAGAACTCATGAATTGTTGACTTATGGGATTTACAGAGACCACAGTTGACCACAGGAAGATGCATGGATGAGAAGGACCATGGCATTTGCATGCAGTGCCGAGAGGACAGGCTTTAGCTCAAGAGGTTCACAGGGACTTCTTATCCCTTAACAAGGGCATGCTATTTAAGCACCTTGATGGGGAACGATAGGGACTGGACACTCTTCTGAGTGGGCCTCTTCCCAGGTGTACACACCCACCTTCCCAGAGCTAGTGTTGCATAAAGACTCATTTTATTTCTCACTTAATGGCTTTGTGTCCATGTGTTAATGGGTAGGTGTGTGTGCAGTGCCCATGGAAACCAGAGGAGGGCATCTGAGTCCCTGGAGCTGGAGCTAAGGGTGGGTGAGTGCTGCCTGATGTGGGTGTTGGGAAGTGAACTTGAGTCCCTCTAACCCTGAGCATCTCCCCAGCCCCAGCACTGTATTTGAAGGGTACTACATGGTGCCAGAGCTCCCTTGCCTCCACTAAGATGGGCCTCAGGAGGGGTTCTCCAAGAGTGATGGCACCTCTCAGAGTTAACTCTCCTTGTGCCCGGCCCCAGCCTCCCTGGAGCCATCACCAAGATGGCTTGGAATGTTTGATAAGGATGCCATGGGAGTTTCTCACTACACTTACCGAAGGAGCCCTGACATGCAGGCTGAGAGGAGCAGCATGGCCCCGTGACTCTGTCATCTTGATGGTAACCGTGATGACTCCAGGGATGGATGCTCTGCAGTGGCAGCACAGCTGCTTGTGGCTCTTGCTGGACTCCGTGAATCACTGGCCATCTGCACCTATCAACACTAGCCTCTGGCTCCCCACCTTGGTTCTCACATTCTAAGCCCACTGGGAAGATGCAGGAGACACAGATTCAGGCTCACAGCCTAGGGTGGTGGCTTGCCTTCTAGATGATGCTGCACTTCCTCCCCACCTCCAACAGAAGACTCTGGGTACCAGGAGTCAGCACTCGGAGCAGTACTGGGTGACACCAGCTATGATCATGAGATTAGCCGTAAACCGGGCCCTACATCATGGGCTCTGCCACCCTCTAGTGCAGGGGTTCTCAGCCTTCCTAGTATGGCGACCCTTTAATACAGTTACTTGTGTTGTAGTGACCCCCTCCTAACCATAAAATTACCTCCTTGCTACTCACAACTGTAATTTTGACACTGTTGTGAATTGTAATATAAATATCTGATAGGCTGGATATTTGATAGGTGACCCCAAGAGGGTCATGACCCACAGGTTGAGAACCATCGCTCTAGTGGGAACTGATGGAGGAAGGTCATTGGTTAAATAAAGAAACTGCCTTGGCCCTGATAGGACAGAAAATTAGGTAGGCAGAGTAAACAGAACAGAATGCTGGGAGGAAGGGGAAGCGAGGCAAACGCATACTCCTCTCCAGGGCAGATGTGATGCAGCTAGCTGCCAGGTCAGACATTCTGAATCTTTCCCGGTAAGACTGGTCCTACACAGATTACTAAATATGGGTTAGGTAAGATTGTGAGAATTAGCCATTAAGAGGATAGAACTAATGGGCCAAGCAGTGTTTAAAAGAATACAATTTGTGTGTTGTTATTTTGGGGCATAAGCTAGGCAGGTGGCCGGGAGCTGGGTGGCAGGAATGCAGCCCACAGCTTCGTCAACAGGGAACCTTTGCTTATAGAGCAGCCTGCCCTGGCCATTTGGCAGTGACAATAGACTTGAATACAGGTCCCTGCTGTTTTCAAGGCCAGAGTCTAAGAAGCTGGTTCCTGATGGCTGGTGAGGGTCTGCTGCCTCCTGTCTTTCCTATCAGTCACAACCAGTCCAGACCCCACAGTGTGGCACATGCCAATAACCTAAGACTAGCCTGGAGGGCACCCAGGGAACTGGCATACCTGTACATAATACCCATTATGGGTCCCATACTATGTGAAGGTAGAATGGGGGACCCTTTCATTAACTGGCTTCTTTCTCAAAAGACTCTAAAATTGCATCTGCATAAATGCAGAATCAGGGTCCATTTCATCTCAGGGTCATGCCACTGGTAAGGAAACAGGACCGGGCCATCTCTGCAACCTTAGCCATGCAGAAAACAAGCCTGGGGTCAGGCAGTCATTGGGGGTGAAGCACATGGATGAGCTTCATGGTTTCAACAGACTAGGTTGGTTCCCGAGGGTGTTTGTGTAGGTCTGTTGGTGCCCGGGTGCACAAGGATACACATGTCTCCTCCCTGCCTCCTCCGTCCACTCATCCCTTTGCCCACTAGGGAAAACACATCAGAGGAACCATAGGAGACAGAAACACTGGCTAACTGGCCAGGACCCAAGTCCTCACTCACGCCCAGGTTCATCCCAACTTCTCTGAGTCCTACTTGTTCTCATGTGCCTTCCGCCGGGCTTTTTTCAGGCATGGAGGCCACTGGTACCAACCCCTGTACAGCTTGGCATTCTGCCACTTTGTGGAAAGCAGGCCAGGGGCAGGTGCTGGGAACAGCATGGCTCCTTTGCCATAGATGAGGAAACTGAGGCTCAGAGAAAAACACCGACTATGAGGGTTGGTGTTTCTCCCCTCTTGGGCTTGGGTCCAACTCCGCCTTCCTGTTCCAGGAAGACCAGCTTCACCCAGGGTCCCACGGCATCTATATAGAAACTACCATGGGTCCCCTGTTCTCATGCCCAACACTGGGGATCTGGTGGTGGGTTACATGGGACATCAGGTCTGAGGAAAGTATCCCATAATACTTGCTCCTGCTTCTCAAATCCTCATTCATGAAGTCTTCTAAAGCCAAGCATGGAATCATGTTCACCTTTAATCCCAGCACTTAGAAGGCAAACATCAGCAGAGCTCTTTGAGATTAGGGCCAGCCTGACTTTGACAGTGAGCTCCAGGTAGCCAGAGCTACATAGAAAGACTTTGTCTCAAGCAAAAAAACAAACAAGAGAACAACAACAACAAAAATAATTCATCTTGGGCCTTACAAGGCTGTGGCCAGCAACCCTAGCCTCTGAGCTGTCCCTCATCCACCAGGGTTCCAAAATACAAGGGAGACAGTAAAATGAAACAACAGGAAGCTAGTTCATTGATGCCTGGGGGTGGGTGCTTGGGTACACACATCAGCTTTCAGCCAGCGCCATGGCCTTTCTGGCTGTTATTTCCCAACTCTCTGTATGCTGTAAGGTCACTGCCTAATTTCACAACAGTAAAAACACCTAGAGCTGAGCAGGTTCCTAAATTCCCAGGTGAGCAGCCACACTAGCTGCTCACAGCTACTTCCTGGTGGTGTTGGGGACTGTGGGAGGGGCTCGCACATGGTAGTAAGGTGGAAATCCTGCCTTTCTTTCAGCCTCTTAGAGCTCTTGTGCTCCCTTTAGACCACAGACACCACGGGGGGAAGGGGGAACAGGTGTCCCACCAGCTGACACCTGTGCTCTGGACTGTGGATCAAAGGTCGACCAGAAGGAGCAACCTTCAGTCACAAAGTCTAAAGGCTGAGTGGGAGCTGGATGCTCTCAGCCAGCCGTCACGGCCTGAGAATTTTCCAGATAGACACATACCTTCCTGAGGCCTCTGGCCTAGGAGCCCAGTGCCTGTGCAGTAGCTCCCCAGCCCCAGGCTCTCTGGAAGGAATCATAGAGACTTTCAGCTTCTAACAACTTCTGCCTCTGAGGGGGAGACAACAACCACCTCTCCTCTCAAGGTTCCAGCAACAAACTAAGGTACATACCACCTAAGTTTACCTTGGGGAAACAACAACTTTGTTAGGTTGCCTTACAGAGCCTGGGCGGAGGTTACTGACAGGGATATGGGTGCTTTCCCCAAAAGGCCACTCTGGAAAGTCTTTACCCAGAAAGGCTGTTGGCTTCCCCATAACCATACAGATGGAGCCTCTGCCCCTAATCCATCCCCCACCCATATCCTCTAGCCCTCCCCCAAGTCTTACAGACCACGTGCAATCTGGAAGAGCACACAGCTATTTGGAATGAGGGAATTGGCTACTCAGGTGAAGGCTCCCCACCCCACTTCTAAGGGAAAGTCAATAACCAATAAGCTGAGTCATGATGATCTCCTGCAAGCAGGCACAGGTGATCTGGTGAAGATGGTGGTAGATTGGCTCAGTGGATAACCATGTAAACACCCTCACAAAGGTACAACACTAATCTAATGGGTGAGTCACTGCAGAGCTCAGAGGCAACATGGCCAAGCTCTGAGCTTCCCACAGGGCAGCATCCTCAAGCCTGAGACTGTGGCTCCCCTGTCTGCTGCCTCCTGACTCTCACAGACTGGCTGAGACCAGCCCAGGCTCCCACACTTGCCTCTGTGGTTTCCAGGGAGCCAGACTGGGGCACTTTCTTCAGCACTGATGCTAACACAATAATGCACTGACATCGAGTGATAAAAAAATAAGGATGTTCCTGGGGCCCGGTGGTCCCACTGAACCCCAAGTTTAATGCCCCATAGTCTGAGTGGGGCAGCTATTGACCCAAACTACCAAGTCTCACGTGAGCACCTCACTGCCACCCCAGCTGTTCTGTTCCCCTGGAAGAGATGTCTCTTGATGCCCATGTGAACCCAACCCAGCACTGCCAAATCTACTACTGTTCCACAAATCCTGCACCCTCCATGTTTGAGGGAGCTCACAAGTTGTTCCGAGAGACTGCAGCTACTCTCAACACCTGTCACACAAGTTGTTTTCAGGAAGCCTGGGGGCCCATGGTGAAAATGTACCTTGGTCCCCATCCCCAACATCAACTCCGCAATGTGGAACACCGAGTGACCTCGAAGTGCATTTCCTTTTGAGAGAGGTTCTTTTTGTGGTTTTTTGAGAAGGGGTTTCTTTGGAGCTTTGGAGCCTGTCCTGGAAATAGCTCTTGTAGACCAGGTTGGCCTCGAACTCACAGAGATCCACCTGCCTCTACCTCCCAAATGCTGGGATTAAAGGCGTGTGCACAGCTTGAGAGAGATTCTTATAGTCACAACTGGCCAGGAACTGGAAGAGATTTCTCCTGCCTCAGCCTCCTAAATACTGAGATTACAGGTGTTGTACCTCCATGCCTATCTTGAGTGGATGTTGTTAAAGTGTAGACATATTCTTCAATATTATTTAGTGATGTAGAGCTCACAATGCCTGTCCTGGAGGTTGAAACACACAAAGACACACAGAGACAGACAGACAGACAGACAGACAGAGACAGGACCTGTAGTCGCTGGTAAGAAGCCCTTTATTGCCGGGCGGTGGTGGCGCACGCCTTTAATCCCAGCACTCGGGAGGCAGAGGCAGGCGGATCTCTGTGAGTTCGAGACCAGCCTGGTCTACAAGAGCTAGTTCCAGGACAGGCTCCAAAAACCACAGAGAAACCCTGTCTAGAAAAACCAAAAAAAAAAAAGAAGCCCTTTATTCAGTAGCATCATGAAGGCTTATATAGCCAACAGTAACGTGGGCCAACAGGTGAAAACCTCATCCTCTGATCCTCAAGGCCAAGGCAACACGTGCTCGTGAAGCAGAGCTGGTAAACAACTTTGACACAGCCTTTAGTAACTCAAATCAGAAGGAAAGTAAAGATCTCTAGCAGGGAAGAGCAGCTGGAGGCCAGGACTCCAAATGGTCCCAACAGTGAGGCCTTGCTTTCATTCAAGGCTTAGAATGATGCTATTCTTGAGAAATAAAATTCAATTCCTTGTATTTATGATCCTCATATTTCTACTGCCCAAGTGCTGGGATTACAAGCACGCAGCACCAGGAAAGATTTGTATGGTGCTGGCGATGGATCCCAGGGACAGGAATCTACCAACTGAGTTACAGAACAGCTTCTGTATTTTTTTACAATACAAGTCCTCACCATGTAGCTGGCCTGGAACTCACTATTTACACCAACCAGCCTGGCCAAAATGCGCAATGATCCACCTGCCTCTGCCTCCTGAGTGTCGGGATTAAAAGTGTACTACCAAATTCCACCCCACCCACACTTAAAACTTTTATACATCTTATGTGTATGGTTATTTGCCAGTGCAGTGTCTGCAGAAGCCAGAAAAGAGTCAGGGATCCCCTTGAACTGGAGTTATAGACAGCTATGAGCTGTCATACAGATGCTGGGAAGCTCTGGAAGAGCAGCCAGTGCTCTTAACTGCTGAGCCATATCTCAGCTTCTCCCAAGCCACATGTTTTATATTCATGCTTATTCTAGTGGAAACAACCTTTCTACAGCAGGAGGTTACACTCACATTGCCTTTAACATGTCAATTCTTCTAGTGTAACTTGTATAACCCTACACAAATTTGGCGAGTAAGCTGATCAACCGATGCATTCCCCTCGCTCAAGGGACCAGGAAGGTTAGTATGAGCCAGCAAATGCCCTACGTAAATGGGAACAGATCAGGCACAAAGCAATGCCTGAATAGCCAATAATGCATCTGGACTCTAGATACAGAGGCAATATAAGCTGCAGTTTCTAAAGGTGCAAGAATTTCGCTCCTATATTGACTGTCAGTAAAACGGTTAAATGGAATATCAGCATATGACTCTAGGGCCATATGTACAGCGACCAATTTGGCCACCTAAGCAGATTTAGTATTAACAGGCTGAATATCAAATTCAGGAGGGGAGGACACCACAGCTCTCCCGGTAGAAGACCCATAAGTGAACACATTCCATGCCTCTGCCAGAGGCTGCAAAGAAATAAGGCTAGGGAAGTATACTGAATGATTTTTGAAAAAGGTGACCAACTTATCAGAAGGATAACGATTATCAGCCTCTAGGGATTTGTGTATAGAAGCAAGGGCCAACCTTTAACAAAAATTTGCAGCCAAGTTATTTCTGCCATGTGTATATGGTGTAATAACCTTATCAGGTAACATTCCAAAGGTTTGCAAACTAAGTTTATACCCTTTCTGATTAATACTTAGCACAGCTGATGGATATGAGATAATGATTTTTACAGGTGATACATGTTCATGTACCATAGGATGGGTCCTTGCTGCAAAAAACTCCAGTAGGACTATGCTGATAGGGAAAAATTATCAACAGTCAATATAATGAATATGAGCAGAGGTAAGATTTTCTTCAATTAAAGGAATACATGCCTTCCTTGCCCGAGTGTGGCGGTAATTGATAAATCCAGACAATTGTAATTTATACAACTTTAATAGAAAAATCCAACTCACGAATCCAAAGTTCCCGCGCAGCACAGGAAACCGGAAACAGGGGAGGAAGCGAAGAGAGCTTGCAGCTTCTGTGCTCTCAATTTATCAGTAGAAACTTCGCCCCAGGCAACCCCGCCCAAAACGGGCGGGGCCTATCCCTACATCTCCCCCTTTTTGTCTAAATAAGACAGAACTAAACCAAATATAACTATAAACAATAATAACAAATAATAAATATAATAAACAATATTGAGAACAAAAGTTTTACCAGACATTCTATCTAAAGGAGTCTAAATAATGTAGCGAGTAATTACAATTATATAATCTTCAACTCCGTCAAAGATCTGAGAAGGGAATAAATATTACTTAACAAATGAGAGATATCCAAAATGTGCAACAAATGACAGAGACAACTGACTACCTGGGCAATCACCCAAATTCTCGTTCGCAATGTTGAGTCAACCAACTTTGGCTAAGGCCTAACATAACTGACATACCATTATCAAATGCAAGGAACTTTCTTAGAATTATCCTACCCTGTCTTGGCAAGATAAGACAATCCTGTTTCATATCTTTGTCAGTAGATGAGGTATGGGCTTTTCTTAACCCAAAAGGCCAGTTCTGCCAACAAGACAAGCTCCCAGTGGAGTGTCTTGGTGCTCAACTTTCTCTCGGGAGTAGAGTGGTGTTGCCAGGAGTAATTGTGTCTCGTCGGCACAGAATTCTAGGTTAGATTAAAGGCCATTTTCTACAGCTCTTTAAAGAGGCTGAAGATTATACTATCTATACTAAATATAATCTCTCTGTAACTAGAAAACCTGATTAACCTAAGAATAAACATGACAAACATATAATTCTCAATACCTATCTAACTTGAAGACTAAGAGAATAAACAATGGTGCAATATATGAAGACAGTGATCTTCATCTGTAAACAATGTCATTACATATCAAATGTAAACAATGTTCATCTGTAAACAATGTCATTACATATCAAATGCAAACAATGTTATTACATAAATAGTATCAGAGGTAGAAATGTACATTGTGATATGGTAGATGTATCAATACAATATAAGCATACTCTTATACAAAATTAGAGGTAGGAACACTCACATACAATATTCAATACATCAATATACAGGAAACAGTACCAATACAATTTTCTAACAACAGTAACTCACAAATACCAATCATCCTATCAAACCAGTTAATCCCCTTCCTTTTTTTTTTGAACATACCCCTAAATCCATAAAACATCTCCCCATCCCCTCAACCCCAAACCAACCATTAAAAGATGTCCCTAACCCTGAGGGCAACTTTGTTGGGAGAGGGGACGTCGTCCTCTAAAATTGCTTCAAGCTGACATGGGGGCGACGTTCTTCTTAGGGGCTCCTGTGAAAGCAAATGATGGTAAAATTCCCAAATGAACCTTTGACCTAAGAAAATTGTAACTAGTCTCTGTGCGTTTTGAGAAGGACTGGCCAGAGTGTTGTCAAAATTGTGCACCATTCGAAATTGTCTCGTGCAGTTGGTACCAAAAAACAAGTCTAATATTAGCGCTTAAAAAAAAGAAAAAAAAGAAGAAAGTAATAATAATAATAATCATCATGACGTCATAAAAACCAGATTGAGTTGATGTTGTGGGGCCCCATCTTCATCCTGAAAACTTCAAAGATTACTGTAGGAAAATTTGTTGCTTGCTATGGAAAATTTAAACATTAACAACATAACAGGACACATACTGATATATAAAGAAAGACACAGATATGAGGAAAAGCAAAGAAGGTTCATCAAGTATACAATTATTCTTATTCTGTCCCATTTCATGGCTCCTGATCTGAGACAGAAACTCTGAGATATCTCTTATCAACAGGCTTGGAATTGAAGAAGGACTGAGCCATAGTCCAACTCCAAAACCAGCTCTACATATTTATAAAGAAGTGTTCAATAAAACATATAGAGATATATATATAAAATCAATACTTACTGATCCTTAGTGGGTTGTAACTATTTTCCATCCATCAATAATTAAATATTCAGGGTCTCTTAAGTTCTTTGAAGACCATGTATTTTCCTGTGGAGATAAGAAAAGAACCCTGCCCCCAACCTATTTGTATTCCTTACCATCAGTATGCTCACCATCCTTGTGAATGAATCGTTATTTATCTTTTCCAAATGGCTTCTCTTCTTCATATCGAACCTTTATTAATTTTGATGGTATCCACAATTTTTCCTCACCTGTGGAGATAAGAGCAAAACCCCTTCCCCAACGCAGCACATCTCCTGGCTTCCATTGTGAGGTCAGCACATCCTTGAAATAAACTGGTTGATTTAGTTCAGTGGACTTTTCCATTATCCAATGTCTTTCTGCAGCCGTTGTTCCCTTCTCATTAGCGTTAAGAAAATTCAAGGTTAACAAAGCATTATGTAACCTATTTCTGGGGGTGTTTTCCACCCCTTTCTGTTTGTTCAACATCTCCTTTATAGTTCTATTTGATCTTTCTATGACTGCTTGGCCTGTAGGATTATATGGTATACCAGTAACATGCTTGATATTGTAATAGTCAAAAAACCGTTTCATTTTCCTAGAGACATAAGCAGGACCATTATCTGTCTTTATTTGTGTAGGTATACCCATGATAGCCATGACTTCTAATAAATGAGTGATTACTGAATCAGCTTTTTCTGAACTTAAAGCAGTTGCCCACTGAAAGCCTGAATAAGTGTCAATGGTGTGATGAACATATTTCAATTTGCCAAATTCTGTAAAGTGGAACACATCCATCTGCCAGATTTCATTCCTATGGGTTCCCTTTGGATTAGCCCCTGCAGGCAGTGGCATTTGGTTATAGAAAGAGCAAGTAGGGCATGTCTTTACAATCTCCTTAGCTTGTTGCCATGTAATAGAAAACTCTTTCTTCAAACCTTTGCTATTAACATGATGTTTTTTATGAAATTCAGAGGCTTGTAGCACACTACCAATCAATAATTGATCAATATCTGCATTACCTTGTGCTAGAGGACCTGGCAGACCCGTATGGGATCGGATGTGTGTTATGTACATAGGGCAAAGCCTGTTCCTGATTAAGTCTTGAACCTGGATAAACAATGAGGTTAGTTCTGTATCATCAGGTATAAATTCAGCAGTTTCAATATGTAAAATAACTCTTTCTGCATATTGTGAATCAGTAACTATATTAATAGGCTCTTTAAAATCCCTTAGCACCATAAGAATGGCATATAATTCTGCCTTCTGAACAGAATCATAAGGACTTTGCTCCACCTTACCCAAGTCTTCTGATTTGTAACCTGCCTTTCCTGTTTTATTGGCATCAGTATAGAATGTACGGGCTCCAGTTATTGGAGCATCACGGACGATTCGAGGAAGGATCCAAGAAGTTCTTTTTATGAAGTTAAGCCTCTTGGTTTTTGGATAGTTGTTATTAATGTCTCCCCAAAAATTAGCACAAGCTCTTTGCCATGGTTCATTATCTTCCCATAATTTCTTTAGTTCATCAGCCGTGAAAGGCACTATAATTTCTGCCGGGTCTATGCCTGCTAGCTGACGAAGTCTCAGCTTGCCTTTTATAATCAACTCAGAGACTTTTTCCACATAAATTTTCAGTTTCTTACTTGGTTATGTGGTAAAAAGATCCATTCCAGGATAATATCATCTCTTTGCATTAAAATTCCTGTAGGAGAAATTTTTGATGGTAATATGACGAGAATACAATCGAGCTCTGGATTCACCCTGTCCACATGTGCCTGTTGTAATCTTTCCTCAATCATTGTCAGTTCCTTTTCTGCTTCAGCTGTTAATTCTCTGGGACTGTTTAAATCTTTATTACCTTCCAAGGTTTTGTTCAAATGAATTATTAGATCAGGTGTTATCCCAATAGCTGGTCGTAGACTGGAAATGTCTCCTAACAGTCTTTGGAAGTCATTAAGAGTCCATAGGCGATCTCTCCTAATTTGTGCCTTTTGTGTCTTAATTATTTGCAAACCTATTTTATAACCTAAATAATTAACAGAATCTCCCTTCTGTATCTTTTCAGGAGCAATTTGCAATCCCCATTTAGGTAAAAGTATCTTTATTTCTTCAAACAGTCTGTTCAAGGTATCCATGTTTGGATCGGATAACAAGATGTCGTCCATGTAATGGTATATAATGGAGTTGGGAAATTTCTTGCGTATAATTTGCAATGTTGGTTCACAAAATATTGGCACAAGGAGGGGCTATTTAACATACCCTGGGGGAGGACGGTCCAGTGGTACCTCCTGGAAGGTTGAGAATTGTTGTAAGTAGGCACTGTGAAGGCAAATTTTTCTCTATCTTCTTTTTGTAAAGGTATAGTGAAAAAACAATCCTTTAAATCAATAACTATAAGAGGCCATCCTTTTGGTAATAAAGAGGGCAAAGGGATTCCAGATTGCAGAGGGCCCATAGGTTGAATAACCTTGTTGATAGCTCTGAGATCTGTCACCATTCTCCATTTACCTGATTTTTTCTTAACCACAAATACAGGAGAATTCCAAGGGCTGGTAGATTCTTCTATATGTGCAGCATCTAATTGCTCTTGTACCAGCTGTTCTAAAGCCTGTAACTTTTCCTCAGCTAAAGGCCATTGCTTCATCCATATTGGTTTCTCAGTCAACCATTTTAGAGGCAAGGCTGTTGGTATTTCTGAAAGGACTTCAATTGCTCATTCTTGTATGGCCCGAATGGCCGTTTTTTTTCGTTTGTAACATCTTTTAATATTATTTTTAGAAATATAGGCTCTAGAAGTAGCAGAAATGTTAATTTGGGTATTCCATTGTTGTAATAGGTCACGACCCCATAAATTCATTGCAATATTGGCTACATATGGCCTTAATTTTCCTATTTGTCCCTCAGGCCCTATACATTCAACCCATCTCGTGCTCTGTCTTACTCGAGATAGGGTTCCAATTCCCAGGAGCTGAACATTTACATTCTGAAGAGGCCAATATGGATGCCAAGATTCCGGGGTAATAATACTTACATCAGCACCTGTGTCCAGCAGGCCAGTAATAAAAATGCCATTTACACATACTCTCAGCTTAGGTCTCTGATCATTTATAGAAGTTTGCCAAAAAACACGTAACTCATCTTTCTGATCATTATTGTTTGTAACAGTAGGCATGGGGTTTCCTAATTGTCCTGACGAGGCACGTTCTCTGCAGAAACTGGAAATGACTGAACCATGTTTGCCATGGGGGCCTGTGAGGCCCCCCTCTCACGTTTCCCGTCTGTATCAGGTTACCTTGTCTATCCCTAGTAGATCTGCATTCGTTCGTCCAATGTCTGCCCTTTCCACATCTTCTACATAAACCTGAAGGCTGAGTCCTCCTATTTCTGTTATTTCTAGAAGATGCATTATTTCTGAAAATCCGTTGTTTACAATTCCTTTTCATATGACCCATTTTGCCACAATTAAAACATTTGGTATTCTGGTGTCTCCTTTTACCATTGGAAATTGCTTCTTCTACCCATGCTTCCGTACCATAATCAAATGTATCAACATACAGTGTATGCAAGACCCATTCTTCCAAGGGTGCTGATCTGAGCTTTAAAGGCCCCAAAATCTTTTTGCATTCCACATTTGAATTTTCATAAGCCAAAGTCTCAATCAAAATGCGTCTTGCGTCTGGGTCAGGTATCCCTATTTGCACAGCCTTAGTAAGTCTTTGTAAAAAATCACTAAAGGGTTCCCTCTGACCTTCTTTAATGGTGACAAATGATTCCATTTTCTGTCCTGGGTCTTGTACCCTGTCCCAAGCATTTAAGGCTGCTGTAGTGCACAGGAAGAGTGTGTTTTCATCCAAATTAGCTTGTTCTTGAGGGTCAGAAAAGAGTCCTTCACCTAGAATTTTATCTATGGAAATGTCACTTCCCTTTGCCTTTTCTTGGTGTTCTAAACATTTAGCCTCTTGCCTGAATAAGCATTTCCATTTTAATTGTGGCCCACTCTCAAGGACTGCAGAGGTCAGCTGGAGCCAATCCGAAGGGGTTGCTCTGCTTGTCGATGCCCAAGATTTTAACATCTCTTTAACAAAGGAGGCATGCATCCCAAACGACATGATAGCCTGCTTAATTTCCTTGAGATCATTCATACGGACAGGCTCCCATGTATCTTCCTTGATGATCCTAGGGTTTTTGGAACCAATCACCTTCTCTGTTGTTATTACTGGAAAAGCAGCTGTGGGTAGGGCTTTGTAGAAATTGTTCCGGAAGGATTTACCCACAGGTGTAGTTAAAGTTTGCCTTTCTACCGTTTGTTCTTCTTCATCAGAATTTAGAAATTCTTCAATCTTTTCAATTCTATTCACCATTGCCTTTTGCAATGTCTGTATCTCCTGTCCTGAATCATGTTCTAAAGCCTTCATTGAGGATTCTAAAGTATGAAGTTTGTCCATTAGAGATAAGTTCTCATCTTTGGACATAATTTTTATGGCATAAACCGTGCCTTCTTGTATTGACAATCTTTCCGCCAGTCTGTCATAAGCCTTAGACAAAATTCGATTGTCACATTCAACAGTTTTGATTTTCTCAGTTAATGTTTCAATCCCTTCGGAAAGTGACTGCTGGAATTTACGATTCAAGTCAGCTGACCCTTCTTCCATATTAATGAATTTCTCCTTAATATCAGCCATTAATGTTCCAGTTCCTACATAAAGGGATTCGAGTTTACAATTCAAATCAGCTGTTCCCTCTTCCATAGCAATGAATTTCTCCGTAACATCAGCCTGAACTTTTTCTAAATTTTGCTCTGTCAACAGAGTCTTGTTAAAGAAAGATCTGTTCACTTCCTGTAGAACTGTAAGCTGATTCTTGATAAGGTCATTGTCATGCTTAATAGTTTTTAGACATTCAACCTCTGCCTTAAGAATCCTGGATTCGTCTCCAATTGTTTTTAGCCGTTCAACTTCTGCCTTAAGAATCCTGGATTCGTCTCTTAAAGACTCTATTATGCTTTTGTTGTCAAACCACCTAGAACCAAGGAAAATTACTAATCCCAGAAATATCCATAGATATGGGATGTTAGACACCTCTTGTAAGATTTCCCACATGGCACATTCAAAAAGATTGTTAAAGTTCTGAACTGTTATATTCTCAGACTTTTTTTTTTATAAGAAAAAAATTTTTTTACCTGCAATGACTGGTTCCTGCCAGTGGTGGCGGAAGAGTCTACTTGAGTCCACGTGGAGGGCGGTCTGAAAGAGCTCAAAGTGAAAATTTATTGTTCTGCCTGAAGAGTTGCGGAAGGGGTCACTTTGAATCAAACCAACTCTGTTGCTGTGGCGGTTTGTGTTGCAAACCACAGGCAGGCAGGCAGGAAGGGGTTAAAAGGCTGTGAGCCTGAGAGCACTAGCAGCGAGTGGGCGAGCGGGCTAGCGGGCCCTGTGGGGGTTGGAGGAGACTGCAGGGGCGGCCGTATGCCCGCTCCGGGAGAGCGCCGAGGCTGGTCGGCGGCAGCTCTGGGGGCGGCGAGCAAGACAGAGCGACCGTGACCAGAGCGCGCTGAGAGAGGCTGTCTCTGCCTCCTTCAGCAAATCCTACCGGCGTGCACCACCACAACCGGCAATTGCTCTGGCGAGCGGGTGCCGGGTGCAAGCCAAGGACACAGTGCCGGCGCGGGCTGGAGTCCTGCCTGTGCAATCCTTGGTGCTCTTAGCGAGAAAGTGTCCACGCAGCGGGGCACAAGGTGGTGCAGGCGGGGCTGAATGGGAAAAGCACACCCGGGGAGCGGGCGAGCCGGCTAGCAGGTGCGGCTAGCTCAGTGGGGGGAGGCAGGTAGCCGACTGCTGCGGACCGCTTTGGGCGCGGCGAGCTACCTGCAGGGGCGGGGGCAGATATGCTCCACGTGGGAGCGCCAAGTGTGGCTGTAATTGATAAATCCAGACAATTGTAATTTATACAACTTTAATAGAAAAATCCAACTCACGAATCCAAAGTTCCCGTGCAGCACAGGAAACCGGAAACAGGGGAGGAAGCACAGAGAGCTTGCAGCTTCTGCGCTCTCAATTTATCAGTAGAAACTTCGCCCCAGGCAACCCCGCCCAAAACAGGCGGGGCCTATCCCTACACCGGAGGTGAAAACTTGCAGAAAAAGGTTGGATCTGGGTTCCCATAGAGAATGTCAAAAAGTGGTTTTAAGACTCCCGTAGGAATTCCCAGACTGGGCCAGACCCAATTGAGGTCTCCAAGTAATTTTTGAAAATTGTTCCAAATTTGTAGTTTATCTAAGCAAAGAGTAACTTTCTGTGGTTTTACTCCTGTCTGCAACAGCTGCTGCCCCAAGTATTGATATGGAAACTGTTGTTGTATCTTTTCAGAGGCAATCATCAACCCAGCATGTGCTAGGCTTTCTTGCAAGTCAGCAAAAGCCTCAAGAACCATATCTGGGTTCTGTCCATGTAATAAGATGACATCCATATAATTCTTAATAACAAAGGTAGGAGTATTCCAGGTAGAATTGTGCTGTAGGCCAGGAGGGCCTTGAAATCCCAGAGGTCTGCAAGTCTCTGCCTCCCAAGTGCTGGGATTAGAGGCAGCTGTGCACCACCACCACACCTGGCCTTCCCCTAGAAAGATTAACCATCCCTTTACCAGCAGGGCAAATCCATTTTGTTTTTCAAGACAGCATTTCGCTGTAGTTTTCAAACCTGTCCTGGAACTAGTTCTTGTAGACCAGGCTGGCCTTGAACTCACAGAGATCAGCCTGACTCTGCCTCCTGAGTGCTGGGATTAAAGGCTTGCACCATCACTGCCGGGCTGTCAGCATTTTTGCTAGGAAAATTGCTTTCTGACAGGCCTGGTGTTAGCTATAGGGCAACTCTTTACTCCAAGTTGGGCATGGAAATTTGCCACAAGCCTGGGGGGAGTTCCATTATGGAGCAGCTGGGTTGCAGGTGCTGCAGGAGTACCTTCTGCTCCTCCAGCCAATAGCCTTTGAGATACCAGCCCACTTGGGCATGGTCTCTTTCCTTTGAAAAGAGCAGCAGGAGCCCTGTACTCCCTGTCTTGCTTTGGGCTCCAGTTCAGGCAATCAGACTCTTTTCCTGGTGTTGCAGTGGGCTGTTTTCTTGGACAGTGATCTGTAAGTTTTTCCTTTAACTAAATAACCCTTTTAATAATCATAATTCCAAACTGGTGTGGGATTGTTTTGTGACTTACTCTATTACTAGGTGTTTAAGATTGCTCCTAAGTTTGAACAAAAGGCATTTGGATGATCTCCTTTCGAATGACCCAGGTGTTTTGTGTGTTCTTGAAATCTCCAGGTTTTTGCCCAGCTAGCATACGGGCCAGCGGCTGTCTTGTGAACTGTACTTAGTAACGTAGGCCTTACAGTTGGATGCCCATCAGCGAGGTCCAGAAGTAGGGGACCCCTGAGAGATCACCTTTGGATGCTGGCCAGCAGTTAAGAAATTGATTGGGGAGGGTGAATTGAAAATGGGTGCAAATAATTCAGTATTGACGCGCCAATTGATTGACAGGCCAATTGTTCCTTTAGCAAAGCAAGGCAAAGAAGGAACCAGTATTACTACTAGACAGCACGAGAATTCTTGAGACAGTTTCCTTTTGTGTGAGGTAGTTTATTGCCTCATTTTCGGAGAGACCATTGTCCCTAGATCAACAAGCAAGGAGATTTTTGAGGAGGTAGAAGTTAAGAATACTAAAAGGGTATAAAAGAGGAAGAAGAACCTTGAAAAGGGAGATAGTACTGCTTGAAATGAATTTAGAAGAAGAAAGGCAGCTGTGCAGAGCCTGTCTTTCCGGAGGAGATTGTTTGTTGCAAAGAGGTGAGACACAGGAGGATGGCGCCTGTGGCCTGTGGCGGGTTCTCCCCAGATTGACCTTGTCATCAAGTTAGCTGGCTTGGGAAGGTGCCTGGGCTTAGCAGCACAGATTACATATGACCCTGCTGTTTGTGCTCAGCTTCCTTAAAGCGTGGAGAGCTTTACTTAATAAAGGAACAGGGGAACGAACAGGACATTTTAGTTGGATGGCCAGATACTGTCTTCAAGATGAACCCCGGGAGCCAGGGGTAGACTCATGGGCCCTACAACTGCATAGACCAGACTGAACCCCAGGAGCAGGGGTGGACCCACAGGCACTAAGAGTACATAGACCAGACTGGCATTGAACTCAGATTGGCCTGCCTCTGCCTAACAAGTCCTGTGATTAAGGGCATGTGCCACCACCGCCTGGCATCCAGGTGTCTTTTGTAAAGCTGAGAGAATTGTTAGCCATCATCTCCATTCTGACCATGGCCCAAAGCTGTATTTTGAGATTGGCTTGTGCCATTCTAGTGTTCCCGACAAGCAAGATTAGTGGGGGTTCTTTATTGGTTTGGAGCCCCTGTCTTGTGGAGGCAGAAGGAGGCCAAAGGTCAGAGTCCGAGACTTGATTTTAGTTACAGATTTTTGTGCTTCTTACTCAAAGGTCCCACCTAGTTGTAACTCAGATTTCTGCTCTCTCAAAGCTATTGTCAACAGGTGTTGCTAGTTGCCAGACCTCTTGCTCCTGAAATAGGGAAGTAGTGGTCCCTACCTAAAACAAATGTCTTTCTCTTCTTTGCAGGGAAATTATTCTGTGCAACCAAATGGTCCCCAATTGTGGGCTGATGTTTTGGAATCCAGGCCTTCCTGTGTCCAGTACTCCTTGATGCCTAGGTTCATTGCTGGTCCAGCTTCCCTCTGCTCACTGTACCCTACAACATATGCTGGCCACACGGCTTCATGGTCTAGCACTTACCTCATTCACCGTTATAGCTCTTCGCATTGAAGAAAATTTTTTCAACATTTGATATGATCCAAAGATGATTTAAATATGTACTTTTCATTCCAAGTCATGTCTGGAATACTTTCTTGTAAGTATCCAGTTTTCCAGATGAAAAGCCTACGATTCATAGGGAAATGTGGTAAGTAACCTTGTGTATCTCTCCACTTGACTACACCCTCTGCTAAGTCTATCTATAGACAGAAGACCGCTTCCTACAAACACCCCAGCAAGCTTCCCCCCACCCCTCCCCCTGCGCCCAACCTTTGGAGCCCCACCCTTATTATCAATGCCTCTGCCCAGATACTGATTCTCCAGGTAGCAGCCCTATAAGAAAGAAGTCAGTAGAAAATGTGACACTGCAGCAGGGACAGCTAGAATTGTAAGCCATCATCTCCATTCTGACCATGGCCCAAAGCTGTATTTTGAGATTGGCTGGCGCCATTCTAGTGTTCCCGACAAGCAAGATTAGTTGGGGGTTCTTTATTGCTTTGGAGCCCCTGTCTTGTGGAAGCCGAAGGAGGCCAGAGGTTAGAGTCTGAAACTTGGTTTTAGTTACAGATTTTTGTGCTTCTTACTCAAAGGTCCCACCTAGTTGTAACTCAGATTTCTGCTCTCTCAAGGCTCTTGTCAACAGGTGTGGCTAGTTGCCAGAACTCCTGCTCCCAAAATAGGGAAGTAGTTGTTCCCTACATAAAACAATTAAGTCTAAGGTTCCAATTATGTGGTAGGTCACTTGATAGCCTCTGGCCTTCAGATGAGCACGTACACACGTGCATGTGTACACCACACATTCCACAACAAAGCAATTGCTGCGTGCGTCATGGTGCTATGGCCATCCTGCCCAAAATGAACCTCTCCACAGGCAATGGAGGATTCTATGAGCTCTGCCACCATGTCAACCACACCTCAGGAGCAGGTCGACAGCCTCATTTTGAAGATTGAGGAAAATTGCATGAGGACTTAGACCAGCTCATCCAGCTTCCAGAGGGTGCTTTCTGCTAAGAGGCAAAAGCTCTGTGCACAGTCAGGAGGATCAGCTGTCTCTGAGGTAAGACCTTCATCAGTGAATGTCATGGTGTCCTGTCTTGGGCCAGGTTGGGGATCCTAAGAACTTTGGGCTGGAACCCAATCATGCAAAGAGCCATCACATTTCATAGGAATGTTGGGAAAGCAGAGGGAAGACCCCTGTCTCAGCTTGGACAGTTTGCCCTTGCATCAGAATGCTGCAGTCAGTCCCCTGTAGCCAGCAGTTGGTATCAAATGTGTGATTACAGATGTATCTCCACACGGCTCACTGTGGAAAGGAGTTGTGTGCCCTTCCTGTGAGTGGCACAGTGTGTTGCCATCTCTGACATCTTTGCACACATTATCTCTGGACAACTTTGAAAACCTGAGTCCTCACTTCTGGGTCCATGTCTAGTGCTTGTTCACAATACTTCTATTTCAAGATTTCAAGTAACTCTTCCCTTTACTCTTTTTTTCTTTTTCATTTTTTTTGTTGTTTTTTGTTTTTCGAGACAGGTTTTCTGTGTAGCTCTGTTCATCCTAGAACTTACTTTGTAGATGAGGTTGGCCTTGAACTCAATCTGTGTTCTGGTCTAACAGCAAACTCCTGTTTCAACCTTATGAATGGTAGAATTTCAAATTCACTACACTAATAGGCTGAAGAAGGTTCCCATGTGAGTTTTCTGAGTTCAAAGTCTTTCACAAGCAAGGGCAGTGTTGGTGAGAATTGCCTCATCGGCCTTCCACTATAGAGAAGGATATGGGTTGGGATCTTCTTAGATGATGGACATTTTAGGACACCCACTGTAGCCTCCTCCTTACACACTAAGGGGGGGGTTCTTTCCTGATGCTGTTACCGTCTCCCACATCCCATAGGAGGCATCAGGACTTAGGTTTTGAGGCTTTGTGCCTCATCCCTTGGTAAAGGATGCACAGAAGACAGGTGCTTAGAGGGTGAGCTCCACCTCTTCATCTCATGATGTTGTTCTTTTCACACAGGAAAAAGTGATGAATTTAATGAGAGAGGCTGAGGAGGCAGAAGCAGCCTTTAAGACCTATGAGGCCAATATGAAACAGGTGTGTAACTTCTCTGGTTTGGGTTCTTTTTCCCCATCCCCTTTATTTATTATTTTACTTCATTTATGTTATTTTTGAGATTGAGTACTGTATCCAAGGTTGACCTGGAAGTCACTCTGTGTCCCAGGCTGCATCGAACTCAAGTGTTGCTACTTCACCCTTAAGATTGGCAGGATTTCAGGTGGGAACCATAGCAGCCAGCTTTGTTTCCCTTTGCTTGGCTATAATGTTTCCTTTTTGTGGAAGAAACTTCCTTCATTTTGATTTAACTTCATGGATTTCAGAGTATTTATACACTGGCTTTCATACCTGGGGCAGGCAAGACTGAGGGAAGGACAGTAGCCCTCCTCTTTCCCTCCCTGTCCAGAGCAGAACCTTGCATGGTATTCACTCCTTCCTTCCTCCCCCAGTGTGTGGCCCTTGCTGTCCCTGCTGCAGTGTCACATTTTCTACTGACTTCTTTCCTATAGGGCTGCTGCCTGGAGAATCAGGATCTGGATAGAGGCATTGATACTAAGGGTGGGGCTCCAAAGGTTGGGCAGGGCAGGAGCTTGCTGGGGTGTTTGCAGGAAGTGGCCTTCTGCCTAATGATAGACAGAGCAGAGGGTGTAGTACCTGCCTGTTCTCAGAGCAGACCTTCAGCTAAATCTCGTGCAGCTCTTTAGCTTCAAGGCAGAGTAGCTTGAAGTCTATGGCTATTGCTTGCACATTTCTGGGGTTTATACCAGGGGAAAAAAGAAAGCTGACTGCGCTCCCTATGGCAAACCTTTCCCCGGAGAGATACACAAGCTTACTTACCACATTTCCCTATGAATCGTAGGCTTACCACATGGAAAACTGGATACTTACAAGAAAGTATTCCAGACATGCCTTGGAAAGAAAATGTACATATTTAAATCATCTCTGGATAGTGTCACATCTTGAAAATTTTCTCCAATGTTAGAGCTGTGATGGTGAATGAGGTAAGTGCTAGACCATGAAGCCGTGTGGCCAGCATATGTTGTAGGGTACAGTGAGCAGAGGGAAGCTGGACCAGCAATGAACCTAGGCCTCAAGGAGTACTGGACACTGGAAGGCCTCAGGAAGGCCTGGATTCCATAACCTCACCCCACCATTGGCTGGAAGTTACAGGGACCATTTGGTTGCACAGCAGAATTTCCCTGCAAAGAAGAGAAACACATTATCAGCTGCATTCAATGACTGTGCAGAGACCCTGGGTTCCCATCAGAAAGTCCTGATAGCCTGTCCCTAGTGTGCAGCCCTTGACTATCTTTAACTCTGTCCTTGCCCCTAATCTTCTACTATAGGAGATGAAGACCCTAGCATCCTTGAAAAATGTTCTAAAAAAGAATCTGACTCTCATGGATAACCCACTTGTATTTGAAAAAAAGAAGATCATTGAAAAACAGCTAAAGAAATTAGAAGAAAGCCGGGAGGTGGTGGCGCACGCCTTTAATCCCAGCACTCAGGAGAGGGAGGCAGGTGGATATCTTGAGTTCAAGGTCAGCCTGGTCTACAGAGTGAGTTCCAGGACAGTCAGAGATATACAGAGAAACCCAGCTCAGGGGGAAAAGAAAAGAACAAAGCTCTAAAGCCCTCACTGCAAGCAGTCACACGAGGCAAGTGGAGCAAAGGCCCACATCTCTGCTGTCATTGGAGACACCAGTTCCCCATGGGAGCATCCACTGGACCAGTTTGTCCATTGCTGGACACAGATGCTGGACACAGGCAGGTGCTAGGGCCTGGGCACAGAACAGGGCCTGCCCTGTAAGGGAAGGACTAGCAGAATCCTGGCACAGTGGCCTGCAGTATTGAAGGCCACACAGAGAAGTGAGTCCAGGTCACAGAGGAGTCACACTAACAACATGTATAAGATCACCCTTGGGCCCTGTGGACAGCACATTGGAGGCATAAGTGAAATTTTGTCTTCTCTCTCCAAGAAATATTTGCTTGTTTTGCTTTGATTTCTTGAGATGGGGGTCTCACTATGTACCCCACGTGTTCCAAATGGGGAATCCTCTTGTCTCAGCCTCCTGGGTGGCTCCAAGAGACCTCGCCATGGATATGCAGATACTCTAAAACTCAATAAAGCCTGCAATCTAGAGCACTTCCGGTCACAGCATCCTGACCGCTCTGAGCTCTATGGTTCCCACACATCAGACATGGGGCATGAGGATGCTAGAAGCCGCATCACCTGCTCTGCCTCACTCCTGGCCTTTTTCACTTAGCACACAGATGCCAAGGGGTGGTGTTATCAGTGAACTATAGACTTTCTCAGTTCTGGCCACTGACTTGCCCCAAGTTCGGTCTGGCCACAAGTCATTTCCTACAGTCCCAATCCTGACCCAACAGTGACCTGTGTGTTTGACTTTTGTAACACAAATCTGCCTTTGGGATAAATTTCTGTACGTATGATCTCCAAGTTACGGTGCAGCAGGGACACCAAGGCCGGTGCTGTGTCCAGCAGGACAAGAGCTCCCTGGGAGGACTGTCCACAGCTCTCCTGCTCTGGGTCAGCAAAGCTTACCCATCTCTCCCAAGCTGGTGAGCTAGAGAGCATCGTTGCAGCATGGCTTGCATTTGGATTCCAGGCATTTCTGGCACCTTCCTGTGTCCAGTACTCCTTGAAACCTAGTCCTGTTAACTGGGATTCAAATCCTCATCCTCGGGAAGAGCAGCCAGTTAGGTCCATCTCTTCTGCACCATTGTTGTTTTGCTTTCTTTTTTTTTAAGATTTATTTTTAATTATGCATATGTGGGGGATGAAGGATGTGCTTGTGAGTGGAGGTGCCCACAGAACTCAGAAGAGGGTATTGAATCTTCTGGATCTGGAGTTACAGGCACTTGTCAGCCCCCTTATATGAATGCTGGGAGCTGAACTCTGGGACCCATAAGTCTTCAGTCCCAGTAACACTTCTTGGAAGGAGTTCCTGACTATCGGTGCACTAATTTATACAAGACACACTATCTGAGCACATGCTCTTTACATGCTCAGAATTTAGCACAGTGCATAGCAAAAAATGTCAAGATTAGTCAGGCAGTAGTGGTGCACAACTTTATTAACATAACTGGAAGTTAGAGGTAGATGTGATTTCAAGGCTGTACTGGTCTACACAATGAATTCATGGTCAAGCCAGGAACATTTCCCAGAGAAATCCTGTCTGGAAACAAAAATAAAAACAACAAAAACAATAACTAACTAACAGGAGTGACTGCAGCATTCTGATGCAGGGGGGAACTGACCCAAGCTGAGACAGGGCTCCTCCCTCTGTTTTCCCAACAGTCCCAAGAAATGTGATGGGGTTGTGTGTGATTGGGTTCCAGTCCACAAAGTATGTAGGATCCCCAACCTGGCCTCAATTTGCACACTACAGCAAGTACCTTCACTGAGGCGTCTTCCGAGGCCGCAGCTTCATCCTTTCAGCCAGTGGGTTCTCCAGTCTCAACTCTGTGACTTCACCCATAGAAGAAGCACTCACTGGATCTAACATGCTCTGGTCACTGTTGTCACACTCCTCCTGAGGTGTGGTTGACATGGTGGCAAAACTCACACTGCAATTGCTTTGTGGATATGTGTGTTGTACATATGAATACATGTATGTGCTCATGGGCAAGCCAGAGTTTAACATCAAGTATCTTCTCGAAACTGCATCCTAGAAGGTGTCTCACTGAATGTAGTATTCACTGTTTCAACCCGGTTGTTTGGTTGGCAAAGCCAGGGATTTCATCTCTATTTGGACCCTGCACTAAGACCACTACATACCCAGCTTTCATGGGTTTGCCAAGAACCCAAACTTAGCCTGCAGGCTTGAACAAGAAACACATTTCCTGCTGAGCCATCTTCCTAACACCCCACTTTGGTTCTTGATCACTCCCTCAACCACTCCCAAACACGCTGCTTGCTTCTCACAGGGTTCTCTCTAGGAAGATGTTCCTGGCTCCCTTGGACCTTCCTGTTCCATATCCAGGCAGTCCCACCTCTGGGTTCACCTGCTTCTGTGACCCTTCCTCATTTCTGTGTGCTTGTCTATACCATGGGTGCCTCCCCAGAAAGGGCAGTGTCCCATGCCTTTCCTACTCCAAGGCCTTCCTGTGTCCAGCTCAGTCCAGCCACACTGGCACACTGTCCAGCCATACTACAATGGTCACCTACCAAGCTTACTTCTTCTAATTTCTTCAGTTGTTTTTCAATGATCTGTTTTCAAATGTGAGTGGGTTATCCATGAGAGTCAGATTGTTATTTAGAAATTTTTTCACGGGGCTGGAGAGATGGCTCAGTGGTTAAGAGCACTGCCTGTTCTTCCAAAGGTCCTGAGTTCAATTCCCAGCAACCGCATGGTGGCTCACAACCATCTGTAATGAGATCTGGTGCCCTCTTCTGGCCCGCAGGTATACATGCAGACAGAATACTGAGAATACTGTATACATAATAAATAAATAAATCTTTTAAAAAATTTTTTTCACGGATGCTAGAGTTTTCATCTCCTATAATAGAGGATTAGGGACAAGGACAGAGTTAAAGATAGTCAAGGGCTGCAAAGTAGGGACAGGCTATCAGGACTTTCTGATGGGAACCCAGGGTCTCTGCACAGTCATTGAATGCAGCTGATGACACAGTGAAGTTCTATGTGTTTCTCTTCTTTGCAGGGAAATTCTGCTGTGCAACCAAGTGGTCCCTGTAACTTCCAGCCAATTGTGGCATGAGGTTATGGAAACCAGGCCTTCCTGAGGCCTGCGCTGCCTCTTTAGCCAGGATGGCACTTTTGGGAATGATGACTGTTACAGTCATGGCTGGGTGGCTTGATCTATGGTTTCTCCATCCTATGATCATTCCAAAGAAGAAAATCCACATGGCATGCATATTTGTGAGGTTGGGTTTATTAAGAGGGGGCTTTAATTATTCCTGTTACTATTGGTGATTATTTTCCCTCCTATATATGGGGGTGGGGAAGGTTTGGGATAAACCAGGAATATATATTTAGGTCATGTTAAATAAAAAGGCTGGAGGAAGCAGAATGATTTTAGGAATTGTAGTACATCCTTACTCCATGGATAAGAGTTCTCTCTTCTAGTATAGAAAGGGGAGTGGAGCTCTTTGCTGTGTCTGAGCTCCCCTTTCCATTCCTGGGGCATCACGGAATCATCTGCATCATGACCTCTTCTTCCCTAGTACTCACTGGCTTCTGGATATCTTGAAAATTGCCTGTATGTTACAAGGTATATTGCATTTGCTGAATGTTAATAAACTTCTGAGTTCATGAGTGACCTCCATAAATCATGAATATATACATAAATAAAAGGAAAAAATATGGAACGCTTCACGAATTTGCATGTCGTCCTTTCTTGGCCATGATAATCCCTGCATTGTTCCAATTCTAGTGTGTCTGCTGCCAAAATGAACACATTTCTTTTCTCTTTTGAAATCCTATTTGGGGTAAAAAGCTGTTTCTGGGAATCTCTCGAGAAAAATCACACAGCACCATTCTTTTTTGTTTTTTTCCAAAAGCATTTTTTCTTCTTAAGAACTAGGTTTACAGAAAAATCTTGACTTGGGAGCTCATGCTTCCTCAGAGCTTCAGAGATTAGTGGTTGCTAGATCCAAGCCCGTTTGTTTAAAGGCGGTGCTTTGGCGGCATTCCCATGGAGAAGGAATTCATTTGTATTCTCTTTGCCGATATTTTGCTTTTCCTTGTCCTTACTTTGCGCCATTTCTTGAGTACAGCCCAAAGATGACACCCTCCAGGCAATGAGCCTTTCCACTCTGCCTTTTCAAACCGCAGGATCTGTCTTCCACTCTGCCATCTGAGTCAAATTCTGAAGCATATTTTCCTACCACATATTTGTCATACTATAAATTGAGCACCGTTGGGAGGATAGATTGACGTCATCAGCAGGGGCCTGCCTATGGAGGGACGTGTTGGTCAGCGGAGCCACGCCCACAGAAGGGCAAGGGCTGTTCTCTCGCTCAGGGCAGTGCCTCGAGAGCCTGACAACGACTGGCACATTTTACATGGGGTAGGGAATGGGGCTACCTTAACTTGGGTCTGAAATCCCATAAATGCACGGAAATTTCTCTGGGGATATGAGACGTTCAGAAGCCCACTTGCTCCAGTCTAGAGTCCCCCACTTAGCTAGTGAATCCAGGAGCAGCCACGTACTAGAGAATTCCAAGATGCACCGGCAAGGCGGACCCAAAGTACTCGTGCAGTCGGCAGCTTGCCGGAACACCAGAGAAACGGACAGGAAGTCACCTTTATTTAGCCCGCTGCTCGTTTTCAATTGTGGCCGAACGCCACTTGCTCTCCTTCCGTCGTCTCCAGGTGCCGCTTCAGAATCGGCGCGATGGGCAAGAAGGGCAAGAAAGAGAAGAAGGGCCGCTGCGCGGAGAAGACAGCCGCCAAGATGGAGAAGAAGGTGTCCAAGGCTCGCGGAAGGAGGAGGTGAGCGAAACTCAGAAGGACGGCTGTGGAGGGAGGCGTGGCGTGGCCTGGGTCTGTGGGTGGGAGGCCGGGAGCCGGAGTCATGCCGGGGTTTGTGGGTGGCGGGCCTGTGCCGAGCTCGGCGCCCTCAGGCCTTTCCGTTTCTCCGGTACCCCTCCACGCACCTGTACCCCTGGTTTACCGAGTCCCTGTCTCCCACGCTTCCTTTGAAGATCAGATCTGTCCCGGACGCGGTTCGGTTCTGCTTGCTTCCCTTTCTGGTAGAGTGGAGCAGCGTGGTAGGGTTTAGTGGAGGAGAAGCTGAAGTTGAATGGCCCCTACTTTGTCCAGGTTTGCATTCTGGGAGTAAAGGCTTAACTGTACGGTGCTTTTTTTGTTGTTGTTCTTCAAAGGAGGCAGATATTCGTCCACAAGCCTTAAGGGAATGAGCCGCAAGTAAGATTTTTTTTTTTTTGAGGCAGGGTTTCTCTGTGTAGCTCTGGAATTCACTATGTAGACCCAGCTGGCCTCGAACTCAGAGATGCGCCTGCCCCTGCCTCTTGAGTGCTGGGACTAAAGGCGTGTGCCACCACCACTGCCGGCACAGGTAGAGTTAAGTAACCAGATAAGTCGCTGGAACTGTGGGGTATTTCAGAACAGTTGGTGCTGGCCCCTGCTATCATATTTTCACACACTCCTATTATCCCAGGAACTGCAGATGGATCAGTGTTGAACCTCGGGTAAAATGCCGTGCTTGTTCTTGTCTTAGGTCTTTCTCATAGGGGGCAGCTATGCTGACCAGGGTTTGCCCGATAATTTTCCAGGTATAGGATATCCTGGGCTCCCATCCTCCTAACCAGGGAAGAGGAAACCTCAATTGAGAAAATACATCTGTAACATTGACCTGTACGGGGCTGGCAAGGTGGCTCAGCTGTTAAGAGCATGTGCTGTTCTTTCAGAGGATTCAGGGTTTATTCTGTGTACCCACTGTGTCACAACTGGCTGGCCTTTGTAGGCATCATTTTATATCTTTTTGTTGTTGTTTTTCAAGACAGGGTTTCTCTGTGTACCTTTGGTGCCTATCCTGGAACTAGTTCTTGTAGACCAGGCTGGCCTCAAAGTCACAGAGATCCACCTACCTCTTCCGAGTGCTGGGATTAGAGGCATGCGCCACCACTGCCTGGCATAAGCTGCATTTACAAACATTCACGCAAAACACCTCCATACATAAAGAGTTGGCTTGTAGGCAAGTCTGTGGGGGTCTTGTCTTGCTTAGTAATTGATGCAGGAGGGTGTACACTGTGAGCACTCCATACCTGGACAGGTGGTCCTGGGTTGTTAAGAAAGCAAGCTGAGCAAGCCACAGAAAAAAACAAGCCAGTAAGTAGCTTTCCTCCTTGGTCTCTGCTTCATTTCCTGCGCCTAGGTTCCTGCCTTGAGTTCCTGATCTGACTTCCTTTCGTGTTGGAATGTAAGATGCAGAGACTCTTTCCTTCTCCAGCAATAGAAAGCAACCTAGGACAGCCTAGTAAATGCGGGCGAGTGGGCACTGGGTTGGGGTGGGAAGGCAGGCTTGGTTTCGGTACTGTCCAGCATACTTGCGAACTGAAACCTTAATTTCTAGGACTACTGTCACAGCTGGGATATAGCGGCTAGTGAGTGGTGGGCTCAAGGTACCACTGAGCCCCATCATTCAGGCACTGTTTTAAAGGACTCAAGCCCTGTTCTCTTGGAGCACATATGTTATCATGGGGTTGGGTGTGGGAGCTGACAACCAGTAAGCAAGAGAAATCCCAGGCATGGCAATGTAGGCAGCAAGGCAGGCTGTTGGCACAAACAGGTTGTCAGAGGCCATTGAAGGCAGTGTGGCCAGGCTGGAATCCCCTTGGTCGATAGAAAGGGCAGTTAATGCCTCTAAACCTACAGAAAGCCGCCGTTGGTTTCACAGCAAGTACTTCCTCAATGTGTTACATTCTGTGTGTTTAGGACTCAGGTGTGATTGAATCCCAGTCTATTAGGGCGAATGGGACAAAAGCTGAACATGCCTTTGACTCTGTGACAGGTTAGACAGAGTCTCACATATAGCTACTTTTGTATCATCAGGAAGACCTGGAGACCCTCATAGCCCATTTCCAGACCCTGGATGCCAAAAAGACCCAGGTCACAGAGGCGCCATCTTCTCCACCCACACCATGGTAAGTGAGAAAGCTTTGTGTCTCCTGTTGTGGGGGAAAGCTAGGGACTTTCAACACAGGGGTTCCGTGTAGCCCTGGATGTCCTGGGACTCTCTCTGTAGACTAGGCTGCCCCAGAACACAGTGTCTGCCAGCCTCTGCCTCCCAAATGCTAGAACGAGCTGGCTGTCATCCTCTGCTCTGCAGAAGGGGTGGGGAGGTGGTCTCACATTCTGCTCTTGGTGCAGAGACATGGCCCAGTGAGCCTCCCTTTGCCTTGCGAGTATTTGAAGAGTGTCATAGGCATAGACTGAAGAGCACCTCAGGTTTTTGCTGTTCTTAATGCTTTTATATTTCCATGTGCAAAGCTTATGAAACAGAAACTTGACATTTGTCATTCTAAGTGAATTTATAACTTATGGCAAGGTCCCAAGTGTATGCAGAATTCATATACTTGTAAAATTTGTTGATGGAGACAACATGGGTCTCCATCAGCTTCTAACATTGGATTTCTTTCTGACTTGATTTATGGCCCCCTAGGACTTGTCTGTGCCGTTCAGCTGAAGCTCAGGATCATCAGGAGAGGGCCTTCATGGACTGTCATTTGGGGCAGGGACAGTGTGTAATAAGCTGTATTGTTCAGGCAGGGAAAGTGTGCAAGCCTCTCTGCCTCTAGCCCCATTTTGTTTAGTTGTAAACTGGGTGCTTCATTTTCCCAGACTAGGATGGATTTTATTCCACCATAACTTGCCTGAGTGGAAGCCCAGAATAGGACTCTTTGGGATGAGATAATTGGATGTTCCAGAGCCTGGATCTCTCTGATTCACACATGGGCTTTACCTCTCTAGGGTGTGCCGCCAAAGGGCTGCCAGAGCTCGTGGTTTCTGCCCCCTTGGGAATGTGAAGGGGAGTCTGTGCTTAGCCTTGTGCTATGTTCTCTGATGTTGCTCCTCTGTGGCTTTGATCTTGCAGGTTATAAATGTCCCCCTGTCTGCTCACCCTGAGAATGATGAATTAATTCTTTTTGGAGGTGAATATTTCAATGGACAAAAAGTAAAGTACATGTGCTATTCTTTTTCTCCCAACATTTTCAGGGCTTATTTGAAGTGAAGTAAATTGGTGCTATACATGTGCCCTGTCCTGTCTCTTCCCTTCCATACCTGATGTGGGCTGTGTTTGACCATTATCAGGATCCCTCTGGGACTGGCAGCACGGGTCCTGGTCTCTTCTCGTCAGCTGAGCCTACCTCCACTGGGTCGTACGGGGGTGCACAGAGTTGTTCTGAGCAGAAAAAGTGTTAGTGAATTGTGGGGCCAGAAAACCTGGAGTTTTGGAATGTGGAAGGAAAGCAGTTAAAGCATGGGCTCCTCCAGTAGCCTGTGACAAGTTCCAAGTCTTCCTTCCTCGTCCAGCTCACTCTCTGTGTTTGCATCCACTTATAAGCTGGCTTCATGTTAGAGAGTGATGAGTCTTGCAGACTCTTGGGGCCTGAGCCATCAGTTGACAAGGTGATGCTGGCACCAACTAGAGTGTTTTGTTGTGAGCTTTGAGCTTAGATAGGTGAGAAGATGCTGATACCGCCGTTATGTCTGTCGTTTCAGAACCTCGTTCTGTGATGTGGCAGTGCTTTGTAAAAGGTGGTGTGTTAGATGGCTGCCAGCCAGTGGCTGGTGTTTGGAAACCATGCTGTGGTGGGCTGACCTGAGAAGGGGAGGTTTGGTGGGCTAGGTATGCACAGCGTCTTCCATTAGTGTTTTACCTGCTCATAAGTTCATGGAGACTTAAGCATGTGGCAGGTCGGGAGCCTCTGTCATGTCCTCCCAGGCAGCCTTGGGGCATCCACGAGGCCTGTCTGCACTGGTGTGATCTGTCATGTCCTCCCAGGCAGCCTTGGGGCGTACACGATGCCTGTCTGCATTGGTGTGATTGGTGTATAAGCTCCCTGGAACATACTCACCACTGTGGCATTGCTGTCTGCACTGGTGTCATTGGTGTTATGCTCCCTAGAGCGTACTCACCGCTGCCATTACTGTCTGTGCTGTTGTGATTGTTGTATAAGCTCCCTGGAGCATACTCACCTCTGCCATTGCTGTCTGCACTGCTGTGATTGGTGTATAAGCCCCCCGAAGTGCACTCACCGCTGTGGCATTGCTGTCTGCTGTGTCGTTTGTGGCACTGATGGTCACTTCCTTCCTGTAAACCTTCATGTATAACGAACTCTATGCCTACAGTATCAGAAAGGACACCTGGATGAAAGTTGACATTCCTGGCCCACCTCCAAGGCGCTGTGCTCATCAGGTAATGCCTGAACTGTCTGTCACAATCATCTACAGATGACAGGCCACTTCCTGCTTCCCTTCTGCTACCTGCGTCTGGGTCTTTGAGACAGGGTCTCACTCTGCGCTTTAGCATCCTTCTGCCTTAAGCCTCCTGCATGCCGGGACAGGAGGCTGGAGCCTCCAGCCTGGGCTCCGCCATCTTCTCTGGACACCTTACTGAGTTTCATTGCACGGGTCTCTTCCCCTGTGAGAAGGGAGTGAGCCCCTGCTCTGAATGAGATGATTGAGTGTAATGCTGCATGTTAGGACAGCGTCAAACAGCACCTGCTGGTTAGAGCATCCCATGTGTGCTGCAGGGCTGGGCTGCTGCTAAGCAGAGCAAGGTGCAATGTTCAGGAGTGGGTAGATGGTGGAAGGAACAGAATCACTTTGGATAAATTGTATGGTATAAGCTTATAGTTAGCTTTTTGGCAGATACAGAGAGCAGGTGAGAGCTGCTCTGCCTCTCAGGAAAGCTGTTCCCAAGTGTCAGGTATCCCCTGAACACTGTGGTGTAGCTCTCCTCCTTGTCCCACACCCCAGTTCTTTCTCAGAACAGTTTGCTCTCCTGTCCTGGGAGGAGGCGGGTGTGGAACTAGGGACAGCTCTTCTGTGTGGACTTTGGAGGCTGCAGGCAGCTGACTATGAGGCTTGATGTCAGAAAAAGGGGAGGGAGGGCATTGTTTGCCTGGTGACCTGATGGTTTGTCCCCAGAGTAATTAATAGTCAGGTGCATTCCCATTGTGCTGGTTGATTTTGTCAACCTGACATAACTAGAGTCACCAGGAAAGGAGGGGGCCTCAGTTGAGGCATTGCCTCCAGCAGACTGTCCTGTGGGCACTTCTGTGGGGCATTTTCTTGATTAATGATTCATGTAGGAGGCTCAGATCACCATGGCTGATGCTGGTCCTGGGCAGGTGGCCCTGGGTCATGTAAGAAAGAAAACTACGCAAGTTGTGGGGAGAAAGGCAGTAAACCGCACTCCTCCATTGCCTTTGCTTCAGTTTCTGCCTCCAATTCCTGCCCTGGCTACCCCAGGTGATGTATAAAGTGAAAGCTTTCCTCTCCAAGTTGGTTTGCTCTGCGTTTCATCACAGCAGAAGAGCACAGACTGCATGAAAAGGAAGGATGAGTTGATGTGGGTTTCAGTGAAAGCTGGGTTCTCTCTCTCTCTCTCTTTTTGTTTTTTTTTTTGTTTGTTTGTTTTTTTACTTAACTTTATGTGCATTGGTGTGAAAGTGTCAGATCCCCTGGAACTAGATCTTCAGACAGTTGTAAGCTGCCATGTGGGTGCTGGGAATTGAACCCGGGTCCTCTGGAAGAACAGTCAATGCTCTTAACTACTGAGACATTTCTCCAGCCTTCTTTTTTTTCCCTTTTTTTCTCGAGACAGGGTTTCTCTGTTGCTTTGGAGCCTGTCCTGGAACTAGCTCTTGTAGACCAGGCTGGCTTCGAGCTCACAGAGATCCGCCTGCCTCTGCCTCCTGAGTGCTGGGATTAAAGACCTGTGCCACCCCGGGAAAAGCTGCATTTTCATTGGTGCAGTGTGGCAGTGAGCAGTGAGCTGTGAGTGGAAAGATTAGTATACACTGTATTTCCTGTGAAAGCACACCTTGCTGGCAGCTGGGTCCTGGTTAGAGCCCCTTTGTCTGCTGCGTACCCTCTGGGTGCTGGGATGCAGCAGTGAGAATATTTGACCTTCCTGAGGAGTTGCCTGTTTTGTACCTTGTTTGGTCCTGAGGGTGTCTGGCTTGGGTAGCGCTTGGACTGCCTCAACAGAAGAGTGAGGCTGAAGTCAGAAACCTGTGTTGGGTTGTGTTTTGGTGGTGATGGGATGAAATGGGTACAGAATCTTACACATGCTGACTGTTTGTGAGGTTTTGTTTTTTGTCTTTTTTTGATGCTTAATGTTTTTTTCCCTGTGTTTCAGTGCAGTTACAAGTGAACCCAAATACCTGGCATCACATAGCATGGGGCAGGTTGGTAGGACTGTCCCGCATGTCCTTGCTCCGCACCTTCTGTGTATGTGTGGACCAGCTTGGCTTCTGTTTGGGCTAGCGGGAAAGATGATTGCCTCCAGTCCACATGGTTTTTGGGAACATGCAGTGTATGTGTTTTCGAGGTTTTGTTGTTGTTGGTTCGTTTTCAGCCAAGTGCAGTAGTGAGGGTACAGGTGAAACTGCCTGAGGTCTTTCAGTTACATGGGAGGGAGCAGACAATGATCTGGGAAGTGACTTTCAGCCAGGCCAGCCCAAGGACTCCTGCTCTCTTGAGAGAGTGGTCGGGATTGCCCCGAGGTGCACAGTAGCCTTAGCCTGTGCTCTTATTCCAGGAAGTTGTTCTGAGCTGGGAGGCTGCTGTAGGAATCAGTTGTAGCAGGGTTTTTGACGGTTTTCATCAACAGATGTTGCCCCAGTCCCTGGGGCTGTGCACCCTGAGTCTCCAGGCTCTGAGGATAAGAGTGCTCTCTTTTTGCACGAGCATGAAGACCGGAGTTAGGGTCCCAGCATCCATGTAAAAATATGGACGTGGTGGCACATGCCTGTAACCCCGGTGTTGTCAGTGGCCGAGGTGGAGGGATCACTGGAGCTTGCTACACAAGCCCAGCTCCAGGTGCTGTGAAAGACCTTGTCTAAGAATGAGAGCGATAGGACACTCGGCATCCTCCTCCTACCTCTGCATCCACACACAGACAAGTGCAGCCCCCCCCAGTGTGTGTACACTTCAGACACTCACACACCTGTGTATACATCCTGCACACTTATACACGTGTGTGTGCATACACTTATACCTTACAGTTGTATAGAACTAGAACTCGTACGTGTCCACATACCTCACAGTCATACTATGCATATACCTTACACACATACACATGCTCATGTAAATATACCTCACATCCACCATGTGCATATGCCTTACACATACACATGTGCCTATGCCTCATACCCATGTCACACACCTCACATAGTGTGTGTATGCCTCACATACATGTCCACATACCTCATCCACACATGTGTATGCCTCACATGTACATGTGCGTACACCGTACACCCCTGTGAATATTCAACACAAGTACATATGCTTTATATATGCACACATGCCTTTGACTCACATGTTTACACCTCATACTCTCACGTGCATATACCTCACATACACATAACTAACAATAAACAGCGCTGAAGCACTTTCTTGTTATTTAATAAACAGAAATGGTATTTGTTCCTTGATAACCTATGTGAAGTTGCAGTAACTGCTCATTTAATAGGACAGTATGTTACGTTGTCTTAATGTAAATAGGTGTCTGTCTTGCAGTAGGGAAACATGGATGTATTAGATCCTTGAATATAATTAATACGCCTCGGGAAGTTTGTTCTAGGAGACTATGGCTGAGGGAGTCCCTGTGACTAGGTGGATGGTGCTGATGCTGTTTGTCATGCTGGGGCTAGCTGTGCTGTCTCATGGCACACCTAATCTGTTTGCTTTTCTTTAACAGGCTGTGGTGGTGCCCCAGAGCAGTGGACAGCTGTGGGTCTTTGGTGGGGAGTTTGCATCTCCTGATGGCGAGTAGTTCTACTATTACAAGGACCTCTAGGTCCTGCACTTGGCCACCAAGACCTGGGAACAGATTCGGTAAGATTGAATGGGAGCCTGAGCCCTGGCCTTAGCTTGTGATTCTGATTGGGAATGAGTTATGGGTGAAGCAAGCAGGGTGCTTTCCTGTATGGTGGGGTGAGGGCTTCAGTGGAGGCGTTGTTTAGGATGGTGAGCAGCGGGCAGTGTGTCAGGCCTGAGTCACCGTCTCCATGCATTTCCTCCAGTGAGGGTTCAGGACTACTGCAGCCAGCGCTGATCTCGATGGAGATCGCTCTTGTTAAGGGCAGGTGATGGCCCTGTTTCAGATGATGGAGAAATAGCAGAGCTGGTCAGAGGAGAGAGGAACCTTCATGGTTCTCGGAAGCCAGGCTTGCAGTGCTGGTGCCTGCTTCTCTGCTGGGAGCCTCTGCTGTGTGTCTTTCTGTCTCTGAATGAGAATTACTGCAGAGTGGAGCCTGGCAGAATGGCCAGTTGTCAGCAGACTTAGTGATTGCATCTTTGGGTGCTCCTAGCCCTATTGCCAGGGCTATGCATGCCACAGTGTGAGGGTCCTTCCCTCTCTGTTAATAAAGCAGTAAACCAGAATTATGAGGGAGCAGTCTTCTGGTCTTGGGACTGTCACTGGAGAGAATGTTGAGGTGCCTTTAACTCCCGATCCTCCTGAGTGCTGGCATTGCAGTCACACACCACCACCTGTGACCTAGTTGCCATTCTTACCTTCTTCTTCTTCTTCTTCTTCTTCTTCTTCTTCTTCTTCTTCTTCTCCTTCTCCTTCTCCTTCTCCTTCTCCTTCTCCTTCTCCTTCTCCTTCTCCTTCTCCTCCTCCTCCTCCTCCTCCTCCTCCTCCTCCTCCTCCTCCTCCCCCTCCCCCTTCCCCTCCCTCTCCCCCCTCCCTCCTCCCTCCTCCCTCCTGTTTCTTCCTAATTCTGGTTTTTTAAAACAGGGTTTCTCTGTAGCTTTGGAGCCTGTCCTGGAACTAGCTCTTGTAGACCAGGCTAACCTCATACTCACTGAGATCTGCCTGACTCTCCCTCCCAAGCGCTGGGATTAAAGTGGTGTGCCACCATTGCTGACTTTGGTTGCCATCTTCACCTGAGTTTCAGCTGCAGTACCTTGGTGGATAGAAAGATGTTATTTATGTGCTTTATTGCCTGTCAGAGGAGCCTCTGCTGACAGTTTCAGACTCAGCGGCCTCAGGGGATGGTGCTGATTCAGACCCAGCAGAATGTGCTTTCAGATATTTGCCTCATAACCAGGCGTAATGACACACAAGTCATTCTTGGCTCCTTTAGGAAGCCCGAAGTCCTGGGCCCTATAGCCTTTGACCCATGGAAGAATGGTAAAGCCCCCTCCCCCCACATACACCCCTGAGGTGCGGCTGGGAGGAAGATAGTAATTCCTTCCTCTGATCCATGTGTGGATGTCACTGTGTGTAGAAAATGTCCACCATGGCTTCTTTTCCCCCAGATATTTACAAGACCATTGCTGCTGAGATTAATTAATCCAGCTCCTTGCTCATCTGCATGGAGTAACTGCACCTGCTTGTTCAGCAAAATGCAATAGCCCTGACTCCCTGTTCAGCTCTATAGAATAAGCACTCTGAACTTCCGGGTGGTGTGGTTTCTCCATCAGAGATCCTAGTCCACCCAGTCCTAGCCTTTTTGTGTGTGTCTGTGTCTGTCTTTTCTTCATTCCCTTGCCTCCCCAGCCAGATCCGTCCCTGGAGCTGAGTTAGTTCAGGTGTGGAAGTTAGGAGTGAGCACTGCACAGCTATGCCCTGCTGTGTACTTGCCTAGTAGTTGCTCTCCTTGTCTAGTCAGCACCACTGTATCAGGGGTCTGTGATGTTCACACTGCTCATGTTGATGTGAGTCTGACTCTTGTTTAAGGCTCCTGATGAAATGCAGAACAGTGTGTTGAAGACCTTAATGAAAGAGCCCGTGCCTCCACTCAGTTGCCATGTCCCAGATCCTGAGAGGCCCGATTGCCGATACCCTTTTGGTTTGGGGCGTTTCAGGGCTTTTCTTCCCTTCTTTCCAGAAGTATCTCCCTGCAGCCCTGGCAAGACTGGAACTCTATTTGTAGACCAGGATGGCCTTGAATTTACTGCCTCTGCCTCTACCTCACAAGTACCAGGATTAAAGTCATGGGTTACCAAGCTTTGAGCCTTTCCCATTTTCCTGGCCGCCCCCCCTGACCTCATGACTGTGAGACACCACAGCTGTGGCAGTCTTACTGAGTGAGCAGTTGTCTGATTTGATGGAAAGATCTGGAAGCCAGCCACAGTGCAGGGTCAATGTTTTTGATTCAGGTCCTAGTGGTGCTTGGAATGAGCCCTCCAGAATTGTGGAGGGTTTGTCCAACAGGAGTGGATGGCACCCAGTCTAGGATGGCAGTTGGCAAAGGGAGATCTGCCTTGGTGTTGGGTCAGTCCGGATGGAATCTTCCATTTGGATCTGAGGTGAAACTGAGATTATCCTCTGATATGTGTGGTTGGATGGGTGTGTTTAATGTGTTGGATTTCAGTGTCTGTCTGTCTGTGTGCATGAGCAGGTCAGAGGAGCGTGTTGAGTGCCCTGCTCTATTACTCTCCTCCATCTTAGTTCTTTTAAGACAGGATCTCTCATTGAACCTGGAGCTAAGCTATCTGCCAGGATGGCCCAGTCCCAGCCATCCTCCTGCCCAACCTCCCACAGCTTGAGTTTACAAACCTATGTGGCCACTGTGCCTTTTTCATGGGTGCTGGGGGGTTAAATGATGGGGAGTCCTTGTGCTTGCACAGCAAGTTCTCTTTCCCACTGAGCTCTTTCCCCAGTCTTTTTTTTTAGTCAAATTGCTCTCACTATGTAGCCCAGGCTGGCTTGGAATTTCCCTGATCGTCCTGTTTCTGTCTTCCAAAGGGGCTGAGATTTAGGCACATGCTACTATGCTCAGCTTATTATTTACTTGTTTATTTCTGTTAGGAATCGCTACAATCTTATATAAGTGTCCATAAACTGCTCAGCACTCAGGAGTCAGGTGCAGGCAGATCTCTAAATTTAAGGCCAGTCTGGTCTACTGAGTGAGTTTTAGGAAAGCTAGGACTATACAGAAAAACCCTTTCTTGAAAAACAAGCAAACAAGCCGGGCGGTGGTGGCGCACGCCTTTAATTCCAGCACTCGGGAGGCAGAGGCAGGCGGATCTCTGTGAGTTCGAGGCCAGCCTGGTCTACAAGAGTTAGTTCCAGGACAGGAACCAAAAGCTATGGAGAAACCCTGTCTCGAAAATCCAAAAAAAAAAAAAAGAAAAAGAAAAAAAGAAAAACAAGCAAACAAAAAGTGTCCATAAAAAGCTGCCAAAGAGCCTGGTGGTAGTGGCCCACACTGTTAATCCCAGCACTCGGGAGGTAGAGACAGGCTGAATATCTGTTTGTGAGTTCGAGATCAGCCTGGACTACAAGAGCTAGTTTCAGGAAGGCATCAAAAGTACATAATAGAGAAACCCTGTCTCAACAAACAAACAAACAAGAAAACAAAAGAAAAGATGTCAAAGAAAGGGGCAGGGTCACGATACCCAGCAGATAAAGATGCCTGTTGTCAAGCCTGAGTACTTGAGTTCAATCCCTGGGACCTACACAGAGGAAAGAGAACTGACTTTCTCAGGCTGTCATCTGACTCCCACATGTGTGTTTGGTATGTGCATATAGTCATAAAATAGATAAAATATAAGAAAAGTATGCTGAGTGGTGGTGACATCATTAATTCCAGCACTTGGGAGGCAGAACCAGAAAAAAATCTCACAGGTGAACTCAGCAGCTTGGGTTTTCATTAATTCTAGATGGAGTCAAGTTGACGAGCAAGAGTACCATCACGGTGCCCAAATATGGTGGGTGCAGATCCCCATCACTGATGGACAAGTCAGGTGCACACTTAGCCTGTACGCCGGAGGGAGAATGTGGAGGGGATGAGTCCCAGGAACTTGTCATCCAGCAAGACCAGCTGGAACAGGGAATCCTGTCTGAGTGGGAGACTAAGTAATAAATGGAGGAAGATTGGGGAAGATGCCATCATTGAACCATGTGTGCACACAAGGCTATAGAATGCACACATGTAACACCCCACACATAGAGTGCATGATTGCTTCTTAACATCTTCAGTTGTGCAAGCAATGCTGCTGTTGCAGGCTAAAGGACTTCTAGCCCCTAAAAAGAAACCTTTACCCCTCAGCCACCCAGCCCCCACTGTGTCTTTGAACCTGCCTCTTCTGGCTGTAAACACAATTCCGGGAAATCGTGGCCTTCAGTGTGCGGTTTTCAAGTTCATCATGCGCCAGTGTTTTATCCTGCAGACTACTGATCCATTTGACTGTTGGGGGCACTTGAGCTATTTCTACATTTTCATATGCATTAATGCCTTCCGTAGATAATAAAATTGATTAGAAGGGTAAAAATGCATGTGGTCTGTGTGTGCTTTTTGTTTCTCTTGATGGAGGAGGAAGCCCGTATTCAGTCTGCACCCAAGCCCACTGGTTTTCTAGAGAGGAAGTATGCTTAGGCCCGTGTGGAGGAGGCACTGGCGGAAACCATGCACTGCAGTGGTGATGGCCTCAGAGTCCTGGTGTTGCATGACTTTTCCTGAGACCTTTGTTGCTTTTCACCCTAGATTAGCGGACAACAACAGCAGGATATTCTAAGCCTCTATTGGCCAAGCGGTGCTCTTATTGGAGTTATCAGGAGCATTACACCAGTTACACCTCCTAGGAGTTGTCCATTGTTACAGCTCGGGTCTGAAGTCCCTGTGCCCAGAAAAGGAAGTCCTTGGCCCTTTTTCACAATGGCCAGGTCCACTGGGTGCCTGAATCCCTCCTCTTGGCTCTGCAGCTATGTAAGGCTTTCTGAATGAGGTGCCTGAGACCCTGATCCAAAGTTAGCTGTGCACCCATGCTGTGCCAGTGAGTATTCGGAAGGAGCGAGGGCCGTGTGTAAAGTGTGGCTGACTTATGGAAAGCTAAGAGGGTGATCTGGTGTGTTAGCGGTTGGCTTCTGACCTGACTGTGGTTTTCTTGGGACTGACAGCTAAGTATGGTAAGGTGTCTGCATAGGTGGCTGAAGGCTCTGAGAAAGTGTGACCTTGAACTCAGAATTCCAGTAGAATTCAGTCTACTAAGCTTGCCGTAGGCTTGGGTAGTGGGTACTGTATAGTGTTGTCAGTTTAAACATGAACATAACTCAGAGCACTTGTGTTGGATGCTTGACTGTTTACTCTCTAAGCCTGCACTGGTGTCTGATGCATGGACATTCTCTATGCATATCTCACAGCGGCTGGGTGGTGGAGTTGGTGATGCTGGCTGGCAGCATGCCCTATGGGAATGCCATTCATTCTGTGCGCAGCCCAGAAGAGCTAAGAGCCTGGCGCCCACACCATTGCGCGTGTCTTTGTGCTGTCCATAGGCTTCGGGACGAGTGGGGCAGCTCCATCTTTAGGGTTGACGGCAGTTGAAAGGCTGTTGGAAACGTGAATATAAATGGGCTGTTGGGAGGGTTCCTTTATTTTTCTGGAGGGAACGTGGACCCTCTTTATAGCCCCCCCCCCCTTTATTTTTAGTTACAGAACAGTGGTGCTTACTTTACTGCTGCTGCCACAGGTGTGTCCGTGGCATCTGACTCAGCCAGAGGATGACCTGGTGGGGTTCCTGGTCAGGAAGCTGTTGGGAACCTGGCCTAAGTCTCTAGGGTTCTGGGGTCATAGCCAGCTTGCCAGTGGCCTTGCCTTCTGTCACTGGGTGGCACTGGGAATGTCCAGTCTCTTCTGTGGCTGCTGTGGTGGAAACAGGTGTATGTGAATGTGTAGCTTCAGCTGTGCAGTGAGCGCCTTTTCCACATCAGCGGGAGCTGCCCTTTGGCCCAAGCAGTCACTTTCTTTCTTGTCCTTGTGTCTGTGCGAGATGTGGTTATGCTGTCTGCTCACCCTGGGATGTGGCCTTTTCCCATGTGCACGTTCAGAGTCCCTCTGTATTATGGTCCAGATAGTCCTCTTGGTCTAAGGAAGCTTGCATGTTGTGTGGTGATGCACCCTAGACTGACACTTTTGAGTCTGGAATGATGTTTGCTGTTTTTAATCATGAATTTTGACCCTAGAACATACTTATTAAATTACCAGTAATACAAAGCTAGGAAAAGGCAAGTAAATTGGTTGACAAATTGTGTATCCCCCAGTCTAATGAGATTTTCTGCATAGGGCTGTAAGGAAGGGTGAAGCAGACTTGGCTCTAAAGCTGCCCTTCCTGATAGAGTAGTGGGTGAGCCGCACGTGACCACCCAAAAGGGTGCCTGAGGGTGAGTCCCTAGAAAATGGTGTCTGGAAGGTACTGATTTCCGGTTGACTTTCTGTAGACATACTGGCCATCCTGGGTGACTAACAGGGATGCTGGTGATGTGATGGGTATAGTCAAGCATTTGGGACAGTCTTCACTCTGGACTGAGCTAGGGAAGACCCCAGCAGACACCCTGTGCTGTGCTTCAAATGCTGCATCTGAGCACTCGTGAAGGGTGGCTTCGGGGCAGGATCCTTTCAGTGTTGACATTCTGGGAGGATGCATTTGTTAGGAATCTTGCTGTTTGTGGGATCTTTTTAAAGTTTTATTTCATTTTGTGTGTCGGGAGAGGGGATGTGAGTCAGGTGCCTGTGGAAGCCAGATGAGGGCATTGGATCCCCAGGTGCTGGAATTACAGGTAGTTGTGAGCCACCCAGTGTGGGTGCCAGAAACTGACCTCTGATCTTCTAGAAGAGCAACAAGTGCTTTTAATTTGTGAGACATCTCTCCTCTGAGCCAGCCCCCACTTTGTGGGATTTTCACATAAAATCCTGTGGCAACTTGACTTTCCTGCATTTGGCTTTGGAGCAGTGGGAGGGCTGGTGAGATTGCTGCCTGGAGGCAAAGCACTCCTTGGCAGGATGAGTGGCTCTGACAGAGCAGACCTCAGAGAACCTCTGTTTGGGCTCTGGTCTGTCTTTGACAGCCGGCAGCCTTTTACAGTGACAGGCATTCTTTCCTGCTCCCCTTTCCCCACACTCCTCTCTGTCTTTTCTCTTTCACTTACCAGAGTGATGTGTGTTCACTGTAGAAAGCTTGGGGAATGTAGAAGACAGACAATATGAAAGACCCCCATGCCCATGTACTATGTTAAACTTTGCTGAAATTTAGCTGGGCCCCTTAGCTCAGCCGATGCTAAAACTGGATATCTATGGGTTGCAGACTAACTGACTAGGCTAAGAAGAGGGAATCCTCCACCCCCCAAGGCAGTTTATCTAAATTGTCAAACTTGCTGCAGAGTGCTCTATCTAGCTTTGTGGTTTTTCGGGACTACTTCACCCCCTCCAAGACATCCTATCTGTCAACCTGCTACAGGGTTTTTCGGGGAAATTCGGGAATAGACACGGGGCCATCCCCAGGGTGAGCTAAGCCCGCCAATTTGAGAACCAATGAAATGCCGTTGCTAGACAAGCCTCTTATGTAACTTCTAAATCCTTATAAATACATGATGTGCCACCAGCCTGGCATGCTCAGTAACTTAATTGTAACTTAGTTGCTGCAGCATCCACAAGCGCCTGTGTAATCAATAAAGACACCTCTTGATGATTGCATCTGTTGGCCTGAATTATTGAGACTGGGGGATTTCTCCCACCACCCTTGAAAACGAGGGTTTTTCAAATAATAAAAATGCTCAAAACCCCGGATTAGAATCTTATGTAATGCTGCCTTCCATTCTTATTTGTTATGTATATAGGTTTCTTCCTTCTTGTATCCTGCAGTACAGGACACCAGATCTTATTACAGATGGTTGTGAGGCACCATGTGGTTGCTGGGAATTGAACTCAGGACCTCTGGAAGAGCAGCCAGTGCTCTATTCCTCTGAGCCATCTCTCCAGTCACTTTGCCTTCCATTCTTATAAACACTTTTCTCTGACATGAAATATCTTTTTTTTATTTTTTTTTTTTATTAAAGATTTCTGTCTCTTCCCCACCTCTGCCTCCCCTTTCCCCCCTCCCCCAATCAAGTCCCCTCCCTCGTAAGCCCAAAGAGCAGTCAGGGTTCCCTGCCCTGTGGGAAGTCCAAGGACCACCCACCTCCATCCAGGTCTATTAAGGTGATCATCCAAACTGCCTAGGCTCCCACAAAGCCAATAGGTGCAGTAGGATCAAAAACCCATTGCCATTGTTCTTGAGGTCTCAGTAGTCCTCATTGTCCACTATGTTCAGCGAGACCAGTTTTATCCCAGGCTTTTTCAGACCCAGGCCAGCTGGCCTTGGTGAGTTCCCGATAGAACATCCCCATTGTCTCAGTGTGTGGGTGCACCCCTCGCGGTCCTGAGTTCCTTGCTCGTTTTGTGCTTGTGTGACAACCATTCTATAGGCTCAGACTTTTTTCTTTTCTTTTCTTTTCTTTTCTTTTCTTTTCTTTTCTTTTCTTTT
>JABTXL010003263.1:214055-232862 GCA_025134845.1 Neodon shergylaensis
TTCTTTTCTTTTCTTTTCTTTTCTTTTCTTTTCTTTTCTTTTCTTTTTTTGGTGAAGGGGTTTGAGACAAGATCATTATGTTGTTCTGTCTGTACTGGAATCCACTATGCAGGCCAGGTTAATCTTGAATTCATAGAGATACACCTGCCTCTGTCTCCCAAATGCCTGGGATTAAAGATGTGCACCTCAATACCTAACCTATTGTATGCTGGTTCTTTTGTTTGTTTGTTTTGTAGCATTTATGTATGTGAATGTTTTGATTGTATGCATATAAATGTTTGAAGAGAATGTCTGTATCTGGAATTAGAGAAGGTTGATTGTGAACCACTGTGTAGGTGATGCTAATTTAACCAGGATTTTCTGGAATACAGCCAGCATCGTAACCAGTGCTCTGACCCCTTCCTTTAACAATTATTGTTGTTGTTGTTGTTATTATTATTATTTATTTACTATCTCTCTATGTATCGCAGGTTGGTCTTGAACTCATTGAAATCTGCCTAATTCAGTCTCTGCAGTACTAGGATTAAAGATGTAGGCAACCACATCTGACTTGTGTGTGTGTGTGTGTGTGTGTTTTGTTTTTGTTTGTTTTTGAGATAGGGTTTCTCATTGTAACAATCCTGACTGTCCTGGAACTCACTTTGTAGACCCAGGCTGGCATCAAACTTACTGAGATCCACCTGGCTCTGCTTCACAAAGTGCTGGGATAAAAGGCCTGTGCTACCACTGTGTAACCTTTACTGCCCTAAAACTTACTCTGCAGACCAGGCTGGCCTCAAAAAAAGGCATGCTCTTTGCCTCTCTAATGCTGGAATTAAAGGAGTGTACCACCACTGCTCAGCATACCTGACTTTCTCTCTCTCTCTCTCTCTCTCTCTCTCTCTCTCTCTCTCTCTCTATATATATATATATATATGCATATTTCTTTAACAGAATCCAACCTAGTATTTTTTGCCTGAAAAACATTTATTCCAAGTCAGAGATTCTGCTATTTCTGGAAGTCTTTACTGTCTAGGAGTTGAACTCAGGGATTTCACACACTCCTAAGGAAGTATTCTACCACTGATCTACCCTCTTACCCATCCAGAAGCCCTATAGCATCAGGCAGGACTGTTAGGTTGAATCTAGTAATTGAAGAGATAATGAAGGGAACTTACTAAGTGTATTGAAAGTGAAAATCAAGAGCTGAACATAGCTCAGTAGTCAAGAGTGCTGACTGCTCTTCCCGAGCACCAGGGTTCAGTTCCCAGCACCACATGGCAGCTCACACTCGCTGTAACTCCAGTCCCAGAGGATCTGGTGGCCTCTTCTGGCTTCCTGAGTGCACCAGGACCCCACATAGTGTACAAACATACGTGTGAACTAAACACCCACCCACACATACACAAATGTTAATAAATATTTAAAAAAAAAAGAAATCAGCTAGGTGGTGGTGGTGCATGCCTTTAATCCCAGCACTTGGGATGCAGAGGCAGACAGAGCTCTGAGTTCAAGGCCAGCCTGGTCTACAGAACATGTTCCTGAACAGCAAGGGCTATTGCACAGAGAAACCCTGTCTCAAAAAATGAAAACAGCAACAGCAAAAAAAAAAAAAAAAAAAACCAGAAATACCTAACTTAATAGTGGTTTTTTTCCCCCATCCTCTTCATTTTAGATCAACAGGTGGTCCTTCAGGTCGTAATGGACTTCGGATGGTGGCCTGGAAGTGACAGTTAATTCTTTTTGGTGGCTTCCATGAAAGCATGAGGTTGGTACTCAGCAGACTGGGCCTCTTCTGGAGCACTGGGTAGAGGTTGCATGGGTCAAACAATCTGATCAGCGTAGGAACACTGCTCACTAACTTCCTGGGCACATGGCTTGGCAGCGACAGTGTGTGACAGCCACATGAAGTATTGAGGAAACATGGGCTTGTCCTTACATTAAGTCGGCACCTACTGTGTGCATGGTTGTGTGCGAACCAGCGTAACCCTTCCCTCTTACAGATGTGTAGATTGCGGATCACCATTTCACAGTGGTTCTTAAAGATTCTTTAGGGGACTGGAGAGCTGGCTCGCCAGGTAAGAGCACTTGCTGCTCCTCCAGAGTTCAGCTCCCAGCACTCATGTCTAGTAGCTCACAGCTGCCTGTAGCTTCACCTCCAGGATGTCGAATGCCCTCACCAGCCCCTGCGTGCCCATGCAGACATGTACACATAAGTGCACATAAGTGGGAATAAGCGGGTTTTTTTTAAGTACAAACCTATTTAGGAAACACTTAGGCATACAGACAAATTGACAGTCCTACAGAGAATGCAGTCACCATCTGTATTAAGTTAGCCTGACTTTTAAATACCTCAATTTTGAATTCTTATTTATCTTCAGTTCAGAGTAGACTTTTTTTAAAAACTGAAAGTGGAGTTTGAAATTGGAGAAAACTGGATTATAGTAATTCTCCAGTAATTCTCCTAGAAACCTGGAGCCTCCCATCCTTCATGTGCCTTTGGAGAGGACTTTGTGGGTTTAAGGGGCAACCAGCAGTTCCCATGGCTTCTTAGCATTCCTCTGGGGCAGAAGAGGCAGACAGCCTTGTGCCAGCTTTGCCCCTGCAGTTTCAGCCCTCCACCTTGTGCATATGAGGGGGCAGAGCCTGCCTGTGCCAGCTCTCCCACTACAGCCTTCAGGGCTCACAGTGGCTGTAGAGCCCCAGGCTTGGATTATTCAGTTGCACTGTGTGGAGCAATGGTTGTCCCGACTTCCCCTGCCTTTCCTCAGTAGACAGTTGAGCTCCTCTTCATAGCTGAGGCCAGTGTCTGTTCAGTGACAGACACCCCAGAATAGCCAGCCTCCCTGTTTTGTCTCCAAGACCCCTATGTACTGAGTGCTCTGGTGTCTGAGTCACTGGCTCTGAACAGAGTGAGCATTAGGTGGAGCCTCCCATTCCTGCCTGGTGCGAAGGGTCTGTTCCTGCCTTTGGCCTGTGTGCATTGCTCTGTCCCTGCCCATCCCTGCCTCAGTTCTTATCAAATGGTCAGTCTTCTGCCTTGTGATCATTGTCACACTGAGTACCCAAATTTGCCTGATGAAGGTTGCGGTTGTCACTGGGGTAGGAAATGGACAATTTTCATAGTAAACTATACTGTGATTGCGACTGGAGTTGTTTCTGATTCTTCTGTAAATTCAGGATCGTCAGCCTTTCATTTGGATTTAGACTTGAAGCAGATGGCTAGGTGAAACACAAGTTTGCCTTCAGTATAATTGGTGCACTAATGACCCTGCCTTCCCCTGTCATCTCTCTGGTGACCTGTACCCTTTTTTTCCCACCAGGGACTATATCTACTACAGTGATGTGTGCACCTTCAGCCTGGATACCTTCCAGCGGAGCAAGCTGTCCCCTTCAGGCCCTGGACCCACACCCAGATCAGGTTGCCTGATCTGATGGCTGTCAGACTACTCCAGGGCAGCATTGCCATCTATGGGGGCTACTCAAAGCAGGTAAGGGCCCTTGTGCTTAGAATTGAGAGTCGCTTCCATTGAGATGGGAGCAGCCTTGCTCTGAGCTGTAAGCTTTAGTGGCCATGGCTCTGCTCCTCCTTAAGCATACAGAGATTGGTGTGTGTGTGTGTGTGGGGGGGTGTTCATGTGGATGTGAATTTATGTAGGCATGTGGTTGTGGGTGTGTGTGTAGGCTGGAGGTTCCCATCAGGCATCTTCCGCAGCTGCTCTCCACCTGGTTGTTTTAAGACAGGCCTCACACTGAACATGGAGTTGGTCAGTTGGCTGTGCCTCTGCTGTCTCCTGGGATTAGGATTATAGATGCTGGCTGCCAAGCCCAGCTTTTACGTGTTTGTTGGGGATGCAAGGTTAGTTCATGTCATGCCAACCTCCCAGGAGCCCTGCCAGGGGAACAATCTGGGTTTACACTCTAGCCGATGAAAGGACTGCATAGTGCCCTCTCTCTGTGTCTGCAGCCATTGCTGTAGCTGTGTTCTCAAGCCAGTGCTCAGGAGTCTCTTGGCTTTTGGAGTGCGGTATCTGTAAGCGCTGGTCACCCACTTGCCCTGCTCCTGACTGGTACTTTGCCATTCCTGACATTGCCATAAATCCAGGGTTTAAAAAACAAAACAAAGACTAGCTCATACAAGAGCTAGTTCCAGGACAGGCTCCAAAACCACAGAGAAACTCTATCTCGAAAAACAAATAAACAAACAAAAAAAAGGCCAAGGTACATAGGACAGACAGTTCTTGACACTTGGGACGTTTGATTGTCCTGGTGATTGCTTGACTTGCAGCTGACCTCAGTGAGACAGCACAGCTAAGGGCTCACAATCCCTTCTTTGTATGCTAACTCACTGTTATGGTGAAGTAAAGGTGCAGAGCCTGTGGCTGTCAGTCGCTCATAGAGCGTGGAGACATGTTGGACTCTAGGAGGTACTTTGTGCTGAGCTTCCAGGCTGCAATAGTGGGAGGACAAGAGCGGGAAGTAAAACTGAGCTTCAGCTGGAAGAGAGCAGAACGTCCCACATCGTCTTGAGGACGGTTACAAGGGACAAAACAAACAGCTAAGAGACCCTTGGAGCAGGGCAGGCGCAGATGTACGACAGGGCCTGCCTGATGTCGGTGGAAGGGTTCCTGCCTAGAACTGCCCAACCATTCAAGGGCTGTGGAGGGCAACCAAGACTGACCCAGGAACCTCTTGTCTCCCTGAATGTTCATCCCTGATGCTCATTCTGTGGGCTCCAAATACTGTCTTCAGTCTCCTTGAGGGTGGCCCTGTGTTCTGTCTAAACTGGACCTGTTTGGCCAATGAGCAGGAAGAAACTGAAACTGGGATGTGTGGCTGTGTTCTGCTTGCCCTGGGTACTTGACCTGGCCAGAGGTAGCCATGGCTGTGGTTCACATGGGGAGGAGCCTGGTGTCGGGTGTTTGTCAGTTGTTGAGTTCAAGTCAGAAATTTTCATGGAAAACAGTCTGCTGTCTGTGCTCCCTGAGATCCTGTGTGTGACCCTTGCATTGTATGTGCTGTGTGGGATTTCTGGTCATCACCATCATGACCAGTTATCCTGGGCTCTGTGCTGATGCCTGGTCTGTGACATTGGGACTCCTAGAACTTGGTATTGTGATGCCAAGATTCATCCATGCACCCCATATGTGCCAGCATGAGCCTTCAGTGTGCAGGACTCAATGCTCCCCAGCCATACAGCCTTGCTACAGGCACGAAAGACCTTGGGTGTCTTCTGCCTTCTCCAGGAAGGATTTCTCATCATTCTGGAAGGAAGTGTGCTTGTCTTCTGAGTTTGAGCTGGATCTTAGTTAAAACCCATCACATGCTGTGTACCCTGGGAGCCAGAGGGACATGCTGTTCTGTCCCCACCAGCCACCGTCCTCTTGCCCAACATGCTGCATCCCCTCTGCCTTCAGGAAGGAGGTGGGCTGTGCACAGATGGGAGAACAGTAGCCTTAGGTGTCTCCTTCACTGCAGGGCAGCTTGCTAGAGCCCCCAGGTCCCAGTGTGCATCTTGGGCTCCATCACCTCTGCATAGAATCCACCAGGACTAGAGAAGTGACTATGCTGCATGTGTTGCAGGCTGCCAGAGGAGGGCCAGGCTGTGGATTTGGTTCTGTGGTAACATTAGTCACAGCGGATGCGTGGATGAGTGCTGTGCCCTGGGAGAGCCTCTTAGGCACGTGCTGGCTGTGCATCTGCCAGGGTGACGTGAGTGACCATGCCACCTTCATGAGTCGGCACCCCCTCTGGGTCATGTGTCTCCTGGGATGCACACTGAGCCCCTCACCTCAGCAGACAGAATTACGATTCACATAGTCCAGTAGGGACGGCTCTCGTGGTTCACGCCAGATCTGCAGCAATCTCTTGATAATAAAAACTAAATGGAAAAATAAGCCATACAAAAAGATGGAACCCTTTAGAGACACCAGAAATGCTTCAGGGCCCCTGCTGAGCCTCTCCCCCACCTTGACCCCTGATCCACATCAGTCTGGGAGAAGGGACAGGCAGTGACTAGGGAACAGGGTGGATAATGGAAACAATAAAGATGAGCGTTGCTGTAACATGCTCTAATCTGTAGTCTATTTCTGGTTAGAAATATAGCAATCCCATGCACTGTAGTAAAGAAATCTGCTCGAAAGGTAGCAGAGAACAGGTGAACACAAGCAAAGCAAGGCAGAGTCCATAAGACAGATGGGCTGTACCCAAGAAGACTGACGGAGCCACGGGTACCAGTCGAGCGGGAATCCCTTGTGTGTTTGTTTGGATGAGGGAACAACCCTGGTAGAGAAGGCAGAGACATGAGGAACCTGTTGTTTGACTGAAACAAGTTACATTGTACATCCGGGAGTGCTGGGTATGCAACAGTCTCCAGGACATCCAAGCCACTGGCTTCAACCACAATCCTGTCCCGGGACCGGACTCGCTCTGGAGTAGCACTGAGGCATCTGGAGGGAATATGTATATCTGTTGGGGTAGTCGAGGCAGGCACAGTGCAAAGATGTGAGACCCTGTGGAGGTGAGTGAGAGGTGACGTCTTCCATGGGGCGTCACTGCCAGGGACATGGAAGCCTAAATATACATCCTGCATACTAGGTGCAAAACACCACCTGGTCAGCCCAGGCGTGCTGTCAGACTTTCCGGGGCATGTGGGCCATAGCCCCTTGGCATCAGGGCTTAGATGTGCCTGGCCAGGTCGGGGTTAGCCCTGGATGTCTGCCGCATGGCCTCCCTGGGTCTGCAGGGAGGATGGCTGGACAGGGCCAACAGTGAGTGAGCAGAGGACAGCAGCGGAACAGACTTTGCCGTAAGACTCAGTGTGGGGATGCAGCCTCCTTAGGAGGGCCGTGGGGCAGTGCCGAGAAGAGGGATCATGGTCTGTTGTGGGAAGAAGAGCAGGGGCTTCCCTCTCCCTCCACAGGTATGCAGCACAGGCTCCCTGTCCCTGTCCCTGGGCCCGGGCCCACACTCCCAGCAGCTACTCCAGACAGGAGGTCAAAGTCACTGGCTTTCCACAGCTGCGCTACCTTGCTGCCCTCCCCCTCCCCCGGCTAGACGGGCACCCTGGTGAAGGTGCCCCCTCTCAGACCTTCCACACCCGGCAGGAAACACGAAGAAGACCCCCGGGACCCTTTCACACCACGCTGGAGGGATGGCATGCCAGCCTCCTCCTGCCATGCCACGCAGCATCGTGTTATACAAGCAAAGAATTTTGGCTAAAATCCAAAAACATTACCCAGACAAAAAGGCATACTGTGTGTGATACCCAGTCATGTTGTTCTTCCGTGGAAAGACAGGAGTCATGGGGCTGTCTGAGTCAAGATTCCCCTTTCTGTTTTGCTTTTAACGTCCCTTTTGTGCATCATTGCTTCCGTGGTCACAACAATCTCGTCAGATGAAAAAGTTGATAAACAAAATGGTGACTCCAATATTGAGCAGGATCACCATGACGACCAAGATGGGAGCTGAGCCCTGGAACAGAGAAGACAGGTGAGAGCGGTGCCAGAGCAGGGCCTCCTTCCACACTGGTGCCTAAATGAGAGTAGCCCACACCCGTGGTCGAGAAGGCTTACCTTCCTGCAAGGCTGCTCACTGGTACCCTTGCTGTTTACACTAATCTTTCTCGTGAACCTGGTGGGAAGCTCTCCAAGGGTCACCTGGAATCTTCCCCTATTTGTAGGCCTACTTGCTGCCTATAGTACCTAGTTTCTCCCAGCACTTCCTGAAGCCCTTAGCTTGCCTTACTCAGTGTGACTCACTGTCACCCCCATCATGTCCATTGCCTGGCCGTCTGCCTGCTCCTGTACCTCGCCTCCACAGGCCCATCCTAGAGGAGGCTTTGCCTCTGCCCTGGACAGCCAGCAGTTGAGAGAGAAGTGCATTAGCCAGCACTGCAGAAGTCTCAGCCAGGCCTGTTTGTGCGAGGCCAGCACATCTGGCTGCACCCTCCAGCTCTGCAGTTCATCCTCTGAGTAGACAGGTACCCAGCCTGCTGACTACACACAAGCACCTTCTAGCTCACATCTCAGACCCACGAGACTCCACATGAAAGGGGTGTGCTCCTTGCCTGCCAGAGACATTGGCTTATAATAGACCAAGGAGTTTGCTCAACTAGACTGTAGGCTTCAGGGAGCTTTCCCTCTTATTTCTTGCTGGACAGCCTAGAGGGAACTCAATCTTGAGTCTCCTGGCTCAGCCTTTTGAATGCTGGGGTTATTGGTGTATGCCACATGGCTGGCTAAGTAGAAGGTTTCTTAAATGCACATATTTGACTTTGTGATGCTAATGATTACATTAGACAAGTGCTTTGCACTACTGAACTACCTCCAAAAAAAAGCAAGGGCTTTTAAAAATTCCCTGGGGAGACAGGCAGGGGTGGTGCATGTCTTTAACCCCAGCGCAGAGGCAGAGGCAGGTGGATCTCTGAGTTCTAGGCCAGCATGGTCCACGGTGTGAATTCCAGGACAGGCTCCAAAGCTACAGAGAGAAACTGTCTCAAAGAAAAAAAAATCTAAGTATTTGGTAGTGGCATTTCATTTGTATTTTAATAATAAAGCTTGCCCGAGGATCAGGGAATGAAGCAGCCATACTGGCCAGGCTTACAGACCAGGCCAGAGTGACACACACCTTTAATCCCTGTAGCCACACTAGCTTGCCTTAGAAACCAGGTGGTAGTGGTGCATGTCCTTAATCGTAGAACTAGAGAGGATTATAAAACGGGAGGAGACAGCTCTCACACACAGTCTCACTCTGAGCTTCCTGGAGGCAGGATGGCCATTTCGGACTGAGGTCAAGGTAAGAGCCAGTGACTGGCTGTTTTACTTTTTTGGCTTTCAGGTTGAACCCCAATTTCTGTCTCTGGGTTTTTATTAATCATGTAACGAAAGTCAGTCCTGCCTGGGTCCAGCACCCAGCAACCCAGCCTTTTGTCCTGTTACCACCTTGCTGAAGACTGGATGGAGACCCAGGCTCTGCATGGCAGGAGGGGACAAGAAGGCTTGCCTGGCCTGCAGGGCCTTGTTTTTACTAGGGTAGTGTCACCTTTGAACTCTAGTGTTTTTATGACAAGGACTTACATGACTTCTTGGCTGAGCCAGCCTTGCAAGGTAGTGGAAAAGGCCTTCACATTAGAGTTGGCCAAGGTTAGGTCCTGCCCCGATGCCAGCCCACTACTCCACATCCTTCTGGGATGTTTAGTCGAGCCCCAGGCCCATAGGTGTGTCACAGGGCAGAGGTGAAGGACAGCTTTGGGGCCAGGCCATACTCATCAACAAAGTGACTTGACCACCAGGAGTTATCTGTAGTTGCTCCCGGGAATGGTAAGTCTAGATCAGGTAACTCATTCTGCCCATCACTTCAGAGGAGCGTGAGGCTTCATTGGTCTTGGAAGGTGTAGAGAGGACCACAGAGTTCACCAGGGCCAGGAACTTTATGAGCCAGAGCCCTGGGTCTCTCCTACCCATTCGCCACTGCCAGACAACTTGAAGGAAGCGGTGATGCTACCAATCAGAAGGCACCTTCCCAGAGCAGAACACAGGATGGGCCATACTGTACAGAGCCCTGTGCTGGGAGGGGACATCTAGGTCTTGAGATGCCTGACAGCCAACCTCCCAGAGGCCACTCACGGTCACCACTGACACATCCACCTTCCATCTGCCTTGCCTGACCACCCTTCAGGACCATAGGACAGCGTGGCACCTACAGACCCTGCCCACTTTCTCAGGATGTTGGGACCACAGAGTGGGGCTGGAGTTCTTTCTTCAATTTCCACCATGGGAGTGCGGGTGGCCTCGGGCAGTGAAAGAATGTCCCAGATCACTCACCCCAGCTGGAAGCCCTAGGGTAAAGGGACCCTGCACTGTAAGCCTCTGGTTGTCCCACCCCACACTGAAGGCCAGCCTGTGGCGAGTCCCTATGTTTTGCATATCTAGGGAATTCTGCGTATTGATTTTGGTTGTGCATGTGGATGTCCATGCATCTATTGTATGCTTGAACATGTATACATGTGTGTAGGCATGGGTGAACATGTATGCTTGCGCATATGGAAGTCAGAGGACAATCCCAGGTTTCTTGAGGAGTCTCCCACCTCATTCTACTTGGACATAGGCACTCCCTGGCCTGGAGCTCACCAAGTGGGCTAGTCCGACTAGCCTCAGAGGATCTGCCTGTCTCTATTGTCCCCAGTGCTGGGGTTATAAAGCATGAGCCACTGTGGCTGATGTTTTAAAAAACAAAATCAAAAAGCATGGATCCAGGGATCAAACTCATGCCCTGAGGCTCACATAGCATCTCCCATGTTGTGCTGTCTCTAAAGACAGCCATATTATGTAGCCCAGGCTGGGCTGACCTCTTGGTGCTCCTCCTGTAGCAAGCTTTGGAGTGCTGTGCTTATGGGCATGGCTAAAACTGCTCTTCCTGTTCAGTGGTGCTGGGGCCTGAACTTAGCCATATGTACACTGGGCAAGTGCACTCTACCATTGAGATACATTCCCAGCCAGAGGCTCTGTCTTAAAGCAAGCCAAAAGGCCGACACAGTGATGTGGACTAAATCTAGAACTACTCCTGAACCTCCCACCCCTGCCCACTGCTGTGCTGCTCCTGAAATAGCCACACACTTCGCATGTGCGCACAACTGCAGAGCAGGTTGTTGCCAGCAGGGTGAGGCCCAAGCTAGTGCTGTGGTCCCAGTAGCAACCAGAGCAGAGGAGACATCTTAGAATCACAGCGATGAGAAAGACAGATAACCAGTGACTTCAAGGAGAACTGAGGACCACAGAAAACACCTCACCTGGGGCAAGTGACTACTGGGGCTGTCAGATGAAATCACAGCATCCCCAGGTCCCTTGAGAGGGACACCAGCCACTGCAACAACAAGAACCCCGCAGAGGGTCCCTATGGGTCTCTGTGTGGGACCCATACAAATAACACCCCACAGAGCACTCCTGAGGGGATCTCCTTTCCAACCTCTGCACACACAACCAGATACTCAGATACCCAGTTTGTCACATAAAGCCAAGGCACTGGAGGGTGGTCATCTGTGCCATAGCAGGTAAATGGGGCCCTGTCTGCTGAGGATGCTGGTACACAGGGCACCAGGCTTCTGCATTGCCATCATCCGTCCTATGCCTTCTGTCATGGAGCCAGCTGTGGGCTTAGCGATCCCAGGAGGCCCTGTAAATGTCCTATCCTCTCTGGCCCAGGGGAGGCTGTTGTTTTCCTTCAAAAGGCCCATCCTAGGGCAGGGAAAGAAGACAAGAGGGTGTCTGGCCAAGCAAAGAGTTGTTCTCGCGGATCTCGTTTGGGAGTCTGACCTATACCTCATGGGACATGATAAACCTCCAAAGGTCATGGGGCCCAGGAACCTCAATGCTATGGCTTCCTAACAACCTCCGACTGTTTGGATAAATACAGATCTACAGAAGGGAGACCTTAGGACCTGACTGCAGGGCAGGCTTGCAGGGTTCCATCCCACTGTCCCACGTGTAAATCATCTTCTTGGGAGTCTGAATGTGAGCTTGCGGCCCTTTGACTTAGACAACAGTCTAACTCTGTCTCAGGTCTCAGATAGGCAGGTCCTCCATTGGGGACCGTGGCTTTTCCTGACTTTCTTTTTAAGCTGGGAACAGCTGGGTGAGAAGAAAGACTATGCAAAGAGTTGATGGCCATCTCCCCCTCTACATCAGAAACACCTGAAAGAGGAGGTGGTGGTCACAGCTGGGTACCAGAGTGGGTCCTGTGCAGAGCCGCAGGCAAAGCAGACAGCAAGACTCATTTGACCTAACTAGGCCTAGTCCCTCTACGTGAGCTTTGACCCTCAGCCTGGACCCAAAGGCCTCTTCATGACTGTGTGAGAACCCAGATGGGCATGGCACACCTGAGTCCATAGCTTCCCTCATCTTTCTATTCTGACCATTAGTGTACAGTAGCTGGGAGCAGACAGGAGGGACCGTGACCTCAATGTGGCCTTCAGGCTCTGTGGGACCAGGGTCCTTCCCAATGAAGCTGGAGAGATGTAAGACAGAGCTGGCTGTTCTGAGGTGTGCACAACACAACCCTCGCGGCAGTTGACTGTCCCACCATGGAGGAGGCTCTGTGCCTCCATGTAGTGTTCACACAGCTCCCTGACCGGAAGGGCGGTGACTTCCAAGGGATGCACCGCAGGCTCCCACTCATTAGATTCTCTAACCTGGAAGCCACCGGCCCTAAGTGAATGTCTCACTTCATCGAGTGCATGTGACAATTAAACAAAACTCAGCACAGAGGAGGAGGAGGCACGAGGATTGCGACGGGCCAGCCTGGGCTACAGAATAAAATCTTGTACTAGAAACAAGCAACAGTAATTGCTGAATGAGACTAGATTCAGCCCCATCCAGCCACCCTTGCTACAGTGGGCACAAAGCCACCACTGCAGTTGGCTATAGAATCGCACCATGGACCCAGAAGAAGAGTGGCAGTGTCCACACTGTTGGGGGCTTGGAATCAAGACATGGACATCCACACCCACCCACGTGTTTGCTGAATAGGCTTCAGCAAGGGATATCACTGGTAATCAGCCCCAGGTGGCACTGGGAACAGCTGCCCAGGTCCTGACCCTCAGAGTCACCGGCTCAGGCAGAACTCACCATTTTCCCTGTGCTGGAAGGAAGGGGAGAACTCTTTGGCAGTGATCCTGGCCTTCTGCACTTCTTCCTGGGCTTTTTGAGCAGCTGTGAGTGCTGCCTCAGCCTTGGCCCGGGATGGAAGGTCCTAGGGGAGACAGGAGGCAAAGGGTGAGCATTGAGCGGCAGCTGAGATGGGACCCTGTGCAGTGATCCAAGGTGTCTACCCTTGGATCCTGTTCATTCATTAAGTCACTCAACAAACATCACTGGCACCAACCAACCAGCCTTCTTGCAGCAGCCCCTGGAGACAGGTTGGCATATTTCTTTTTATTTTTCACTTTATGTATATGGGTGCCTTTGGCTGCACGTGTGTGTGTGTATGTGTAGTGTAGTGTGTGTGTGGTGTGCATGTAAGTGCCAACAGAGGCCAGAAGGGGGCACTGGATCCTCTAGGGCTGGAGTTGCAGGCACCTGTGAATCATGTGGGTGCTGTAACTGAACCTGGTTCCTCTGCATAGGGCAGCCAGTGCTCTCACCATCAAGATCCCACTATATCCCGTTGTTTAAAATATTGTATTTTTACATGTGTGTATATCTGTGTCTATGTCTGTGAGTACATGGCACATGTTGGGGAGGGCCCCTGGAGGACAGAACATGGTGTCAGATCCTTGGAACTGCAGGTGGCTGTGAACTGCTAGAATTGGGTGCTGGGAATAGAACTCAGGTCCACTGGAAGGGGCAGGATGCATTCTTAAGACATCCTAGAATATGTTACTTTTTAAAAAAAGATTTATTTATTTATTTATTATGTATACAGTTTTCTGTCTGTCTGCTTGCTGGCCAGAAGAGGGCACCAGATCCATTACAGATGGCTGTGAGCTACCATGTGGTTGGTGGGAATTGAACTCAGGACCTCTGGAAGAAGTCAGGGCTTTTAACTTCTGAGCCATCTGTCCAGCCCAAATATGTTATTTTTATCAGTGAATATGATGCCACACTGTGGAAAGCTAAGCTGGGCAGTCCCTGTCTCAGGGTGGAAGTGGTGACAGGTCACCAGGGAGTCCATGCGACATGAACCATTCCCTCCCGCTCTAGGGTTCAGGGGTGGGAATATTCCTGTTGTGGCAAAGAGGATGCAGGACACTGGGGATGGAGGACCAGGACCTGTATCTACTCCTCCAGTTCTGCTATGCTCTGCTGAGTCCTACAGGGCCACCCTGTCCTTGTAAGAGCAGAGGCAGAATGGGGAGCTCCTCGTCAGCTCCTCCTTCCTCGGCATCTGACTCTAGGACTGGATCAGGCCCAGACCACCTCCCCAACACTGTACACAGTGGTCTCCAGTCCCTGAGATAAAGGTGGCATTCTCCTCACAGGTCTCCTGCCTGTGGTCCAGGTAACTGTCGGAGCAAGCAATATGAGACAGCAGCTTTCAATCAGAGTTAACTTTCTTCTAGATTTGGGGCTGGATGTCCAAAGTTAGGATGCTCTACAGGGAAGACCCACACAGACTGCACCGGTACCTTCTGGCTGTGTCCCTGAAAATAGAGAAGGTATCCTCATGCTTTGTCCTAATGCTGTTCTTGATGGCCCCACCCCAATAATCTCATCATCTCCCAGAGATGGGCACTCAGAACAAATGCATGGAGGACCGAGTTTCATCACGCAGCTCTTGGGGACAATCTGTTTAGCAACCGGGCTCCCATGTCTTACACACAGCACCTGTGCCTTGGAGCCTCCAAGCTAACTTCTGAAACACTCAAAACGTTTACAGCTTGGTGCTTCATTTTTTAAATGATTGTGTTAGAAGAAAATGTGCCACCCAGATACAGATGTGGAAGGCCAAGCCATGAATACATGCCCAAGGGAAGCAGGCAACTTGGATGCTAATCCTGCCCATGGGTTCTCCTCTAATGTGACTCCCCAGGCATTACGACCTCCTTCTCTCTGCCATACAGAGAGCAAGGGGCCAAGAAAACTCACCATGCTAGAATGTAGTGTTAATAAAATTTTATCCCTTGAAGCTTCTTAGAAGTGGGAAAAAACAATTGTTTCTCAACAGAGCCATGACCTCATGTCTCATGGAACATAAGAAAACTACACCTTCTGGAATATTCCTTGGGTATCTGGTTTTTGTCATTACAACCGAGAAGGACCCACTAATATAGTATAATATAGTATAATATAATATAAACCAATACCTGATTTATTACTGACAATAGATCAGCTGAAGACTCACAGCTGCTGGCTTCAGGACTCTTCTGCAGAAACTGCCCAGGTAACTTGGACGACAGTCTATGTCCCCTAGCTAGGGTCCCCTTCTATCCTGTTCTGTGATCCCAACATAGCTTGTGCACTCTGGAATGACCTCCCTGAGAATCTGTGCAACCTTGGAAACTGTCCCAAATTCTCTGCAAGGTTCCCCAGCTCCCACAGAGGGTCTGCAGTGTCCCAGAGCAGAACACAGCCCCGATAGAGCAGCTGCTGAGTTGAGGTGTCCTGGGGAGCAGGGGAGAGTGCCTACCCAAGGCCCACAGAAGGCAGCTAGGATGCGGGGCTCACTCTGCACAGGTGCAGCTTCTGACTGCTGTAGTTCAGAGCTTGTCGTCTGGTAATGTTGGCACTCGCAACACAGCTCCATTCACCCTTCCGGGCTCACAGTGCTCCTCTGGTGATGCTCAGTTTCCTGACATCTCTGTGGGCTGTGATTGGTTTCCACATCCTCACTTAGTAAAAACATCATTAATTTACCAACACCGTGTGAATATTTACATATGTCTGTCACACATACATAAAAAGAATTTACCGTGCCAACCCCAAAATAAAATCAATTGAGATGAGCACCGGGTAGCAAAGGCTCCACCCCACGCGGCAAAGGGTAATTTTAAATAAGTACTGGCTCTGAGCAAGTACTCTAGGGAACAGCAACCTCCAAAGGGGGTTTCCACTGTCTAAATTCATGCCTGTGAGGTCTGTCTGCAGTGTCAGGATAGGATGCTCTCAATCTGTGAGGGGCTCTCCTGTACCCAACATCACTTGCTGGTCCCTCTGCATGGTTGTACCCATATGTCCTCCTGCATGGGTACCTGTGGCCCTCACCATAGGCTCAGACACCCAGAGAGGAGGTGGCAACTTAACACGCAAAGCAACTGAGAGGCAGCTAATTGTGATCCAGGACTCATGAACCCCACCTGATAGAGGAAACCAAGATAGACTAGAAGCCAGGGAGGGTCAGTCATCTGACAGATAGGGTGAGGAGCTGGCTGCAGGAAGGGTGTGGGGTGGGCATCGAGGGAAAGCCTTGGGACTGAGGGGCAGCCAGCAGGTGATGCCAGACTCAGGACATTGAAGTAACAGTTGTAGGGATGTGCAAGCTGGTGGCACACTCGCATTCCTAGCACACAAAATATGTATGACACTGAGGCAGGAGGATCACCGTGTTACATGGGTGTCTCTCTCTTAGGAAGAAAAAAGGAAGAGTGGAGATCCAGGCCAACCGAAAGATGCAGACCCTTTTGATTCCACAGCACGTGTTTCAATAAGGCCTCTGACCCTCCCCAAAAGGTGTCTTTGGAGCCTATGCTGGGTGCCCAGGACACACAGGTCAGATCACTGATGGTTATGCAGACCACAAAGGAAGCCATCCAGTTTCACGAGAAAAACATGCCTCTCCTCTCCTCTGGCCAGACTCACCATGGATGCTTGGACATTGGAGTCAGACCCCGGGAGGGCCAGGCAGGGAACCACAGAGGGAGTGAGGGAGTGTGTGTGTGTGTGTGTGAAAGCAGGAGGAGGGGCTCTTATTCTGTAGCCCAGGCTAGCCTCAAATTCATAACCTTCGTACCTCAGTGTTACAGCTGCTTGGCTTACACAGGTGTACCACTATGCTGAGGTAACAGGGGTGTACCACTATGCTGGGCTTAGAGGGGTATACAGCTATGCTGGGCTTACAAGTGTGTACCGCTATGCTGGGCTTAGGGTGTACCACAATGCTGGGTTTACAGGGGTATAAGCAATGCTGGGCTTACAGGGGTGTACCACTATGCTAGGCTTACAGGGGAGCGCTGCTATGCTCTGAGACAGAAGGCCTCTTGTTCCTGCTGCCTGCCTAGAGCCAGTTTTAGAGAAGCATGGTGGAGAGGAGCACCAAAGAGACAGGACAGCTAGGTCTCCTGAGGGTCAGGAGTCAGAGTGAGTTTCTAGACAAAGTTCCAAAGCCTTCTTTCTCCCCCTTGTGTTGGCACTTCTGTTTTTCTGTAAGAAATACCTCCTCCCTCAGATCATAGGAACTGAATCTTCTCTGGCCAGCGTCTCACTCTATCTCTTGTTCTGTATCTACTCCTGGTCTGGGCTGGCAGGAGAGGGAGGGCAAAGGGTCACAGGCACCCCAGCTCCCCTCCTCTGTCCCTTCACCCGTCTGGGATCTCACAGAATGGTGCGTGCTGGCAACTATGCATGCTCGTACCACCTGCTAGGCCAGCCGTGTGTGTGCTCCCAACCCCTCCACTGCCCACAGCAGCACTGCTAATCTCTACCAGACTCAGGTGCTCACATGCCCTCGGGTCATCCTCAGCAATGGCAACAGATGCTGGGGTCCCTCCAGATATGGTCCCCAGACTCCACTGGATCTCAGGGTGGTTTGTACCTGTCGGTGCTCTTCTTCCTTCCTGGAAATCAACTCCATCACCCACTGTGCATGTCTGCCACTGGCCCAGCCTATTACCCCTCTCATGAAAACCCCTGTCAAGTCTCCTCCCACAACCCAAGGCCTTTAGTACCCCAGAGCTGAGCTATAGACCCTCTGTGTGCAGCCTCACCCACCCTGAACAGGCTGCTCTGAAGGACTGTCCCCACAAATCAGCACTCGTCAGAGGGACAAGGACAGTGATGGGCATAGACAAACACAGGATGCAGGCAGGGCCACACTGGGGCAGACTCCATCCCTCATGAGGCCAGCTAAGTCTGATGGTCCTCTTAGCCTCCTTACCCTTCCCCTCTCGCTTGCTTTGCTTTGTTTGTTTCCTTTCTTATGAAAGGTGTCACTCTGTAGCTCACGAAGAGCTTGAATTCATAATTCTCCTGCTTCAGCCTCCCTAGCTAAGTGTCATCCTGAGCTTTCACTAAACTATAAATGTGGCTCTTCCTCTTCTTCTTCTTCCTCCCCCTCCCCTCCTTATCCTCCTCCTCCTCCTCCTCGTCCTCTTCCTCCTCCTTTTTTCTCTCCCTGGGCTGCAGTTGTCAAGGCAACCCCACCTCCTCCAGGGAGGCTGCTAGAGAAGGACTGTGCCCAGACAGGGTGCCTGCAGGCCCTGCCCCCACACAGGTACCCACTGGGGAGGAGCTCCATATGCTTAGGCATCTGACTCTCAGGCCAGCCCCCAGAGACTGGACCAGGGCTCATCCGGTCCTGTGAACAGGCTAGTGCTTCTTGGTGTTTATCCTGACAGGTATGGGGTCTTGGGGCTGTGCTGACGCCAGGCACTGTGCACAGGAATGATGGACCAGTTCTCATGTCACAACCAAGGGGACTCAGGCTGGCTCTATCCTCCAGAAACTGCACAGCCACTCTGCCAATGGGTGCTGCAGACTGCTGTGGTGCTCCTAGACACAAGCCTTGGGATACTTTCAGGGCCAGGGCCAGGGACCAGGTGGCACACCCACTACATTCATGGTTCCTCAGGAACTGACCGCTTGTGGTGCTCACACATGGGAATTAGAAGAAATGTCTGCTGCACCCTGCCTGCCAGGGACCACAAGAAGAGGCTGATAAAGACCCAGCAGTCCCCAACAGAGGTTGGGGCTTTCCAGGCACCCCCACTTCACAGGACATGGTGGCTTGTCTGAACTTATATTTGCTAAGTGGCCTTTCCAGACTTTAAACACAGTCTTCCTGTCTAAAGCGGTGGGCCTCTGCACCATGCCCGGATGCAGCCACTGAGTGCTCATGCAAAGGTCGGAGTATGGTCACCAAGGTGCCTGTGGGCTTTCCTCACAGCAAAGAAAGTCTGCAGCATAGGGCAACCAGTGTCGGAGCCGCTGTTTCAGCCAGCTGCTTGCTCCACTTCGATGGGAGATGGTGGGCCTCCACTGGTGTACACTCACAGAGTCCCCTCCTGAACACAGCCCTCCACGGTGTGTACACTCGACACAGACCCCTCCTGAACACAGCCCTCCACAGGTGTATACTCACACAGAGACCCCTCCTGACCACAGCCCTCCACGGTGTGTA
>JABTXL010003263.1:232872-252909 GCA_025134845.1 Neodon shergylaensis
ACTCACACAGAGACCCCTCCTGACCACAGCCCTCCACGGTGTGTACACTCACACAGAGACCCCTCCTGACCACAGCCCTCCATGGTGTGTATACTCACACAGAGAACCCTCCTGACCATAGCCCTCCACAGTGTGACTATGGGTGCAGCCCTGGCAGGCTGAGGTCAGCACACAGCTTCTCTGCCATGGAAGGGGCTGCAGTTTCCAGGACTTGTGTCCTCAACTATAGAACAGGTACAGAGAGGGGTCTCCGTGGGAACAGAGATTGTAGTGGGGCCTGCTGCTCCACTGTGGATGTTCTGGGGGCTCACTTTTTGTAGTAGCATTTCATTTGTATTTTAATAAATAAACTTTGCCTGAGGATCAGTGAAGTACAACAGCCTCATAGACTAGGCCACAGTGACACACACCTTTAGTCCCAGTAGCCACACTAGCTTGCCATAGGAAACAGGAGGTAGCTGTGCACACTCTTTAATTCCAGCCCTAGAGAGGAGTATAAGATGGGAGGAGACAGCCCTCAGACACTGTCTCATTCTGAGATTCCTGGAGGCAGGATCGCCATTTTCAAACTGAGGTCAAGGTAAGAGCCAGTGGCTGGCTGCTTTGCTCTTTTAGCCTTTAGTTGCACCCCAATCTCTGTCTCTGAGTTTTTATTAATCGTGCATCAACTTTTTAGTGGCTTCACAGAGCTGTGGCCCATTTGCCCTGACATGTCATGTTCATTCAACAATTAGGTTCAAAGGTGCTGGGTACATTCTGGGGTGTGCAGTCTTCCCCCACAGTCCAGTTTCACCTTCTCTTGATGCCCCACAAGCAGCCACACACACACAGTTTCAGCTCCTGGCAACAGCTGACCTGCCTCCTTTTAGGTCTTTCTAGAGAAATCAGGAAGTTGGGGCACAGGGAGGGGCTGGTATTGGCAGCATCTGTATGAGGTGAGGTAGTCGGGGGTAGGGATGGGGAGAGGCACAGAGCCCAGCAAGCTAGGGACAGAGCAGCCACCTACCAGCCTCTTTAAGTCAGCAGTGACTCGGGGGACAGGGCCAACATGCACCTCTCCTCCCCCTGCTCCACACAGCACCAGGGGCCACAACCCTTACATTTCTCAAAGGTTCCTCTCTAAGTGGGAGGAAACTCTCTGCTGTAAGGAAGGAAGAAAGGAAAAAAAATGATGGAAGGAAAGAAGAAAGAAAAGAAAGAAACTGAGCATGTGGCAAACACTTTTAATTTCAGCACTCAGGAGACAGAGGCAGGTGGATATCTTGAGTTCAAGGTCAGCCTGGTCTACACAGTGAGTTCCAGGACAGTCAGAGCTACACAGAGAAACCCAGCTCAGGTGGAAAAGAAAAGAATAAAGCTCTAAAGCCCTCACTGCAAGCAGTCACAAGTGGCGAGTGGAGCAAAGGCCTACATCTCTGCTGTCATTGGAGACACCAGTTCCCCACGGGAGCATCCACTGGACCAATTTGTCCATTGCTGGACATAGCTGCTGGACACAGGCAGGTGCTAGGGCCTGGGCACAGAACAGGACCTGCCCTGTAAGGGAAGGACTAGCAGAAGCCTGGCACAGTGGCAGTATTGAAGGCCACACAGAGAAGCGAGTCCAGGTCACAGAGTACACACACTAACATCATGTATAAGATCACCCTTGGGCCCTGTGGACAGCCCATTGGAGGCATAAGTGAAATTTTGGCTTCTCTCTCCAAGAAATATTTGCTTGTTTTGCTTTGATTTCTTGAGATGGGGGTCTCACTATGTACCCCACGTGTTCCAAATGGACAATCCTCTTGTCTCAGCCTCCTGAGTGGCTCCAAGAAACCTCTCCATGGATATGCAGCTACTCTAAAACTCAACAAAGCCTACAATGTAGAGCACTTCCGGTCACAGCATCCTGACCGCTCTGAGCTCTATGGTTCCCACACATCAGACATGGGATATGAGGATGCTAGAAGCCACATCACCTGCTCTGCCTCACTCCTGGCCTTTTTCATCTGTGTGCTATCAGTGAACTATAGACTTTCTCAGTTCTGGCCACTGACTTGCCCCAAGTTCAGTCTGGCCACACGTCATTTCCTACAGTCCCAATCCTGACCCAACAGTGACCTGTGTGTTTGACTTTTGTAACACAAATCTGCCTTTGGGATAAATTTCTGTACGTATGATCTCCAAGTTAAGGTGCAGCAGGGACACCAAGGCCGGTGCTGTGTCCAGCAGGACAAGAGCTCCCCGGGAGGCCTGTCCACAGCTCTCCTGCTCTGGGTCAGCAAAGCTTACCCATCTCTCCCAAGCTGATGAGCTAGAGAGCATCGTTGCAGCGTGGCTTGCATTTGGATTTCTCTTTTTGTTTTCCCTTTCTATCATTTTTGAGACAGGGTCTCGTGTATCCCAGGCTGACCTCGAGCTTAGAATGTAGCAAAGGATGACCTTGAACATTTCTCTCTAAACCCAGATTGCTGGGGTAATAGGCATGTGCCACCACACCTGCATTTATCATCATCATTATCATCATCATCTTCATTATGGATGTGTCTCTGTGTGGCTATATGTGTATACATGAGAACTTTTGGGAGCCAGAAGAGGGCATTGGTCCTCTCGAAGCTAGAGTTGCAGGTGTTTGTGAGCTGCCCAGCATGGATGCTGGAATCTGAACTCTGGTCCTCAGATAGAACAGGAAGTGCTCTTAGCCACTGAGCCATCTCTGCAACATCTATACCTGGTTTTATGGGGTACGAGAGGCTGAGCCAGGGCTTGGTGTGTGGTAGTTAGGTTGACTTTCTAATGGAATGCTGGTGTTTGAGTCCAGGGCTTTGTACAGGTAGGGACACGCTCTACAGGTGAGTAGTATCCTCACCTAAAACAGGTTCTTGCTTTGTGGCAAGGATCTCGTTGGTCTCCAACCTGCAGTCCTGCCTCAGCATCCCCAGTGCTGAGACAAGAGTTCACTGTCACGGCTGACAGTTTGAATTGGGAGCTAGGCTTCACGTAGTCAAGAATCGAGCTCTTTGTGTTTCATACACAAGCATTGTGCACACCTGGCGTTCACTTCTGAGTGAGGTGTGAGGCAGAGATTTCCATTTTCCTGTGCCCCACATGGAGCCCAAATTGGTCCCGTCAATGAACACCACACACAATCTGCATCAGCTAAATGCCACCATCTGAAAGTCACGTCCCCATGGCCTCCTCGCTTTCCCTATTGGCACCGCCTTCTGTGGACACCTCCCTGCTGACTGGGACCTCACCAGTTCCACTGCTGCTGAGATGAGGAAGACCAGGGCTGGCTTCCAAGGTGGGCTTAGAAAACCAACTTTATATACACAGTCCAACAAGAGAAGGGCAAGGATTTACTGGCAGGAATGGCAGTTAGCGGCTGTGAGATTCCTCGTGGGCAGTGCTCTGCTCAGAATATCACCGTCATAACACGCAGGCTGCAGGGGTCACCCCGTGTCACAGGCAGAGAAAAAGTTACTTAAGAGGGGAAGCTGGGTCAGTGCTCATCCCCTCCAGTGCTGAGTCCTCCTGGGTCAGAGAGCTCTTGGCCAGTCAGAGAAAAGGTCCCGCTCACACCAACCAGTTTCTGTGTGTGGGAGAGGGTGGAGAGGATGTATCTCAGTTGTCATGACAACCCCAGGGCTCTAGGAGCTCGGGAAGCCTGAGAACCGCAAAGGCAGGTCGATTTTTAAGCATTCTTTCACCCTCCTTCCGGTGCCTCCCCTCACCTTCAGGCCTCCTATCTATCTTTAGATCCAGCACCCCCTCTTTTCCCTCACCCCACAGCCCACCCCTGTGCCCAGGAATAGCAGGCAAACCATGGGAACTGTACGAGGAACAGCCTAGAGACCCACTGAAGAGGGCAGTCCTCCCACCAGGCTGAGCTCAGGGTCTTCCCCTGTGAGGAACAGCCTAGAGACCCACTGAAGAGGGCAGTCCTCCCACAAGGCTGAGCTCAGGGTCTTCCCCCAGGGGATGGCTAGGTGGATCCTGGATGCAGGAATATTGGGGGTGGGAGGGGGGAAGAAGATCAGGCATGGGCTTACATAAAAGCAGATTCCTCACGTGTGTGGATGGAGCCACAGTAATCTAAACCTGTTTCCATCCTCTCACTTTGCATTTGTAGGGCCGAGTGTACATCTAATCTTTGGGTAACTCTGCTCTACTCAGTTAAAAGTGGAATTGTGTGTCCGGAGAGGCCCCCTGACCCCCAGCATTCACAGATAGAAACCTCAAACTTTAGGTGATGAGGCAACATCAGGGGAAGAAGAAACCTCATACATGGAGTCTCAAGCAGGACCACTTCCTCCCCAGAAATAGTCCAAGTGGATCATGTGTGAGGACCCCGCTTCTCTCTCTACCCTGGGCCTTAGCACCAGCCCCTAGCCAACAGGCAAAAGAGCAGCAGCCCCCACACCACGAGGACATGTCTGCCATGGTGCTGCCTGGCCAGCGGGTTCCAGATCTCCATGGGGCAGAGGGCAGAGAGGAAGTCGGCCTTTTCTATCAGCAGGACCCCAACATCCTCTCAGGAGTTCAAGGAGACCAAGAGGAGCCTGAGCACAAGGCCAGGGGACTGTCTGGGAGTGAGCTGCACTCATCTGCTGTTCTCCCTGCCTTGGTTGGCTTTCACACCCAGGTAAAACTCCTGGAACTTCAAGGTGGTAACCATGAGTATTCTCTGTAAGTCATGTCTGGCTGGGCACAGGCCGAGGTGACTGCATAGCACAGGCCCAATGCCAATCCTGGGGCCTCACCTAGTGACAGGTTATGATGCCTCCCATCACTGCAAATTCCCGAGCTAAACCTCATCTCTGAGGTCCTGTCCTGCCAACCTTGCTGGAGTTCCTGGATTTCACCTTTGTGTTCCCATGTGAGCGGGGCATGTGGCAGGATGCGTCCCCATGAGCCAAGGGCGGGGTGAGTCCAGGGCAGCCTCACAGGCAATGGTTGAATGCAGTCAACAGATGAAGGCCACTCTTGGGGACGCTGTCTGCAAAGGCAGCCAGCAACCAAGGACAGAGTCGGGTGGAGCTCAAAGACCTGTCAGCAGCTCCTCACACAGTTGGGCTGCAGATCCCAGTCTGATGAGGGGGAGGATAGGAGGAGCAGAAAGAGGAGAGGAGGAAGGGAAGAGGAGAGAGGAGAGCAGAAGGAAGGGAGAGGGAAAGGGAAGGAGGAGACAGTGTGGGTGGGGAGTGGACAGAGGAAGGGAAAGGAAGGCAGTGCCCGAGCAGGACTGGAAGGCCTGTGGCTGCCCTTGTCCCCACCACTCAGATCGGGATTTGAAACACAACTGTTGACAGAAGAGAGGAAACTAAGGACAGGCTCGACCTCAGAGGACCTCAGGTTACAGCAGAAATGTCGGTCAAAGCTTTGACTCTACCCAGGCTTCTGGGGAAAAAAAAAACCTAATGTCCTGAACAGGATTTGTCAGGGACCCAGGCCTGAATACCACTTGCCACCCAGTTCTTTCACCATCGGAGCAGCACAAAGCAGGGACAGAGTCCTGACACTTGCAATGTGTCAGCCTGAGTACTGTGTCTGGGTCACCCCAAGAACTACCAGGGATCAGCAATGACTCAGATGGCAGACAAGTAGCCAGAAGGGGATGGGGCTGGGGTTAAAAGTCCCAGAACCCTGCTCCCACAGCACAGGTGTGAGCCTGAGTAGCCGTTCAAATGTGACCAAGGCCCTTTCCTCATTGACTCCTCGCCCCCACAGCTGAACGTGGAGGTCATTGTCCCTCCTGTGTAGACCTCAGCTCCCTGCTGATCCCACCCATCAGGTAGACACTCAAACACCAAGCCTCACCCACATGGAGCTTCCTGAAAGAGGAAACAGGGGCTGCCAGGAGCCATTTCTTTGTGATTTTTGATTCCTCCAAAGGCAAAGTCGTGGCAGCCTGGCCTCCAGTGGCCTCAGAGAAAATTAGTGAGGTGTTTGTAATGTGCACGAGGTCTCTGGAGACCAGAACCCAGAGCACACTGGAGTTAGTGGCAGAGTTGAACTTGACATCCAGGGAGTGGAAGGAGCGGGGTGTGGAAGCAGGGCCGGGAGGCCCAATCACAGCCCATCCCAGTCTACTGTGCCAAAGCCAGAGAGAGGGCTAGGGACCCTGGCTGGGAACAACTCCAGCATCATTAGGGGTCACTCCATGCCCAGTCTCCTCATTCAGTTCCTACCTGACACCAGACGAGGTGGCCCCCCAAAGATACACCCTCCTCTTCCCCCATTCCTGCAATGAAAGACCCGCAGTATTCAGAGGAGAGTTTGTACATATGATTAAAGGGAAAACCTAGAGAGGCCAGCAAGATGGCTTGGTGGGTACAAGGGGCTTACTACCAAGCTGGACGACCCAAGTTCAATTCCCAGAACCCACATGGTGGAAGGAGAGAATCATCTCCTCCAAGCTGTTCTCTGACCTTCACATGCACACCATGGAACGTGCATACTAATACAGGTGCACACACATACACACACACGGTAAACGTAGAAAAAATAAAAATACAGAAACAGAGAGGCTTGAGGTGAGTTCACCCAGGCCCTAGCTGTCACCACCAGTGTGCTTAAAAGAGACAGATTTCATTCCAGGCATGGTGACACATGTCTGTAATCCCAGCACTTGGGAGGCAGAGGCATGAAGATTAGGAGTTCAAAGTCAGCCTCAGTTACAGCAGAATCTGTCTAGCCTGGTCTACATGAGACCTTGTCTCAAAACAAACAACAGAAAGAATGGAAGAGGGGGAAGGTGAGGAGCAGGGTACCTTTCAGAGAGAAGCCATGTAAAGACAGAGACTGGATTGGTATGGTCATGAGCCAAAAGATGCCAAGGATGCTATGGATGCTGGAAGAACTCTCCTGAATCCTGAGGGGAGTGTGGTCCTCTATGGACGTGCATTTCCTACTTCAGGCCTCTGTCTAGACCGAGAGAGCATAGTCCCTGTTGGCACCGAGCCTTTGGTCTGCGACCCTCTGCTACAGAGCCCCAGGAAACGACAAGGACAGCTGTGGGGTCCCTGGCACAGCACTGGCTGCTGCAGTGTGCACTGGCACTGCCTGGCTGCAGATGGGTGATCAGGTGCATGCCTCAGCCTTCTAGCTGGTGTAACAGGTAGATGATGAGACAGCCTACCTCACAAGACCTTGTGGGTACAGGGAAATCAGGGGTTTCTACACACTCACACAAGACGTAACTCACGTTCATCAGAAATCAAATTATCTGGCTTTCCACATCTGTAGATGCTGCCTCTGTCTGCAGATCTGAGTTGGGCGCCTGAGGATGAGCCACGTAAGGAGCTGAGGGGTCGGAGACAGGAGTGAGTAGGTACCCAGGGCCATTTCGGAGCTGACTGTAGCCCCCATGACAATCAAAATCCACGTCCACTGACAGGGATGGATTTTAGGCTTGGGGTTCACAGGGGTAAGAGCGGCTGTGAACTCAGTGTGACAGGGGAGGGGAATCAGGCTTCCCCGTCACTGAGTCAACTCCAGTTTCTGCAGGCCCTGCCCCTGCACATGACATCTGAGCCTAGGGGAAGAGGGCTGGTTGGGTTTTGCCTCTCTGCCTGGTTCAGAGTCTGCAAGGTGCGGCCACCTGCAAAGTCACAGGCAAAGGAAGCTCAAAGGAGGTGTCTCAGAACCCGATGACATGAGCTGGCTGTTGGGCAGCACTCTGGAAGCAGAAGGGACTCCAAGGGGGCCCCGGGGGGGGGGCTCGCTCCCCCCCCCGCCCTGAGACCTGATGTGTGGGACCAAACAAGCTTTCTTGTACTTTGTGTGGTCACCAGCCAAATTCATCCAGGCAAGACAGCTTTGCAACTCACAGGCCTCAGGCAGCTAGTAGTTGATTCAGGTGTCTTGGATAGGCACCCAAGTACTACGCTGGGGAGGAAGGTTCTAGGTGGTCCACTCTGCATGGGATGAGATGAGGGCCAGATGGGGGCAGGAAGCAGACACACATTGGCTGCTGTGTGTCTCTCTGAGAGGAATGGCATTGAGCGCCACCTGCTGGCCAGGGTCAGCAATACAGAAGCCCAGAGGGGCTGATGTGTGAGTGTAGGTGACACCTGGAATCCCTCAAAGTGCAGGTCTGGACTAAGACTCACGCTGACACACAGAACTCATCTGGCTGCCATAAAGCTCACACAGATACCAGGCAGGAGTCCGATTGTGCCAGTGAGGAGCTGCGAGCCTCGCTAAGTCACAGTTCTGCCCCGGGAGTCCTGGCTTAAAGAAACTGGAGTGAACAGAACTTAGGGGTGCTGCACCCGACTCCTCCCCGCAAGCTGACTGGCCGAAGGGTGACTGTCAACTGACGCCGCCCCATCCAGCCACTAGAACACTCTCACGATTCCAGACCAGGCTCCACTCCTCACCCCTGCCTTCAGGAGACCTTCATTTCCAACTCGACCCATCTGCAGGTGCCCTCCAAGCTGCACAGCCAGTGACGGGCAGAAGATGAAGATGGCATGACTGTAGCGATGAGCAACCAAGACTCAAACCACCTTCCTGCCCTTGCTCTGTGTCTGCCTCTTCATCTACACAGGACACACACAGCGGAGTAGGGAGAGCAAGCACTTTGCCTGAGATGGGTCTTAAAGACCCGGCAGGCCCATGCAGGGTGTAGGGGTGCCGTAAGACACAGATGGGGCACGAGCCTGGGCTCCCGGTACTGTAGAAGAGACATGCAGTCCAGGCTAGAACAGCACCAGCTGGGTTCTTGCCATCTCCGCATTATCCCTTAACTTCGAGGAATAGCGTAAGGACCTGCCAAGTGGGGGCACTACTGAGCTGGCAGAGGCAGAGAGGCTGGCTTTATCTGGTTTTGTCTGTGTCTAAGAAAGTTTAAATCCTCTATTATATAAAAGAGCGGAGCATCTGGGAGGAGAAAGGCAAACATCAGAAAGATTGATTTTGACAGCCAGGCACTCAGGAAGCTGAGTTTGATGCTGGCCAGAACGACATGGCAAGAGTCTGTCTAACAACCCAAGTAGCTAACTAAATGAATGAGTGGACACAGGCTTCAGGTGAGCCCCACAGGAGGAGGCTGGGAGGTGTGGAGAGTGCCAGAAAAGGCCTGGCCTTTCGCCCCAAGCTCAGGCTTCACTCCCTGCCAACACATGGGCAAGCCCAGGCAGGCGATGGAAACAACCCACCATGGGGTATATGTCTAGGGTGAGGCTAGTGACAGGCCCTCACCTCCCTGCCTCACTAGCCCGCCTCCACCTGTCTCCAGCTCCTCATCGTATACCTCAAGTGCACCGAGACTTGGAAGGAGTCCAGGTCTGGCCAGCACCCAGAGTTCAGGTTCCTGTGGGAGGCATTTCTTTTTAACCCTTCGACACTTCCATGTGACTTTACAATGCAAGGCCATTCCCCCCACACGCCACAGAACAAGGACGCCGCTAAAACTGATGTCTGCACATCTGGACATCACAGCATGGACAGGTGAACTACACGGCTGTGTGGATGGGGCTGGAGAGACACAGGAGGGCAGGAAGCTGATAACAACACAGCAGGGTCAGCCAAGCCAAGGTGGCAAACACCTTTAATCACAGCATTTGGGAAGCAGAAGCAGGTGGATCTCTGTAAGTTCGAGGCCAACCTGGTCTACAGTTCCTGGACAGTCAGGTCTATGCAGAGAAATCCCTGTATGAAAGAAAAAACCAAAACAATAACAAAAAATCCAGCAGGGTTAGAACACAGCCACACCCACGAAAGCATCCCCTGAACTTGGAAATGATACTGGTTTATGGGGACTGATGGGGAGGTGCTGTGACGGGGCTAGAGGGAAAGCTGGGCTGGGTGGTGAGTCCTAGTGCCACAAGAACAGGGTGCAGGAAGCCAGGGGTGCAGAGGTGCATTCTGTGTCTTCTGACATTGGTGATGAGGGCCCGCGCAGAGGGAAACACACAGCCTGCATGGCCTCAGACAAGTCTTCAAGCTCTCCGTGGAGCAAATTCTCATCTTTCAAACAAGCATCATATTGAAACTTACTCCACAGTTGCCGTTATTGCAGGGCAGGGCTTAGTGGTCGAGATCCTGCCCAGCATGCACAAAGCCTGGGCTCCATCACTGGCAACCCCAAGGCAATAACAAGAAGATATTGAAGCTTCAGTGCTGCCCCCCAATGTTAACCCCACACTAGCCCCTTCTCTGTCCTGACACATCGACATCTTTATGGTCACAGGAGAGCAGAATCTGAGGGCTGTGATGTCATGGCAGGTGAGGCCGGCGGTATCAGACCTATGGGTCCCTGCAGCAAAAGGAGCTCCTGAGGAGCTTTAGGTGGAGAGAGAGCCACCGCAGGTCACAGTTGCTGGGGAAGGTGTTAAAGGATGCACCGAGGCTGATGCAAGAGGACACAAGTTCAAGGCCCATCTGGTGTATACAGGGAGACCAAAGGTTAGCGAATGCATTCCGATGGGAGCGCACCCCCCTCCCACCCAGGCCAGGCCTGCTGGAACTCAGACATGGGACAGGCCCGGGTTCTCTCCTGTCTGAGCAGGTGTCCCACCAGTCATGACTGAGAGGAGAGTACGTTTTCCTCAACCTCTCAAGAACCAGCTTTTATGATGGCCAGCAGGCTGGGACTGTGAGGGGAGCCATGTTCGCTGGGCACAGAGATGCCATTCTGAAGAAAGACGCTGGCGATGGTTGCGCGTATTTAACAATGGCTAAGATGATAATTTTGTTCTGTGGGTTTTATATTTATGTGTATGTGTTCACACATGTGCACACGGATGTGGAGGCCAAAGATCAGCCCTGGGCCTCGTCCTCAGTTCCTGTCCAGATTGCCTTGTGTGTATTTGCTTGTTTCTCTCAAAAACAGGGTCTCTCTGTGTAACAGCCCTGGCTGTCCTGGAATTAGCTATGCAGACCAGGCTAGCCTCGAACTCATAGAGATCCACCTGCCTCTGCCTCCCAAGTGCCGGGATTAAAGGTGTGTTTCACCACCGCCCAGACACCTTGTTTTTTTGAACAGGTTCTCTCCCTGGCCCAAGAGTGCAGATTAAACTGGGCTTGCTGGCCAGTGAGCCTCAGAGACCCCAGCCTCCACGACCCCAGTGCTGGGAACAAGTGTGAGCCACCACGGCTGCCTTTTTAATGGAGCTTCTAGAGATTGAGCTCAGGTTCCCAATCTTGCAAGGCAAGCGCTTGGCCAGCTGAGTCATCTCCCTGGCCGCTTTCATCACAATCTTTAAAAATCGCAAACAAAATACCATAGAGTTAGGGAGATGGTTCAGGGGTCAAGAACAATGGAGGAAGATATCATTGAGCTCTTCTATGACCTCCACACACACAGAGGCATGGATGAGCACACTTGCACACACAAGTGAACACACATGATATCACACACACACACACAATGCTGGGGGCATCTGGGAAAATCTACCTCCAGAGCTTTAAGTCAACAAAGTGCAGACAACAAACAACCTCCCCTAGAAACAGGTGAGCCTGTAACAGAAGTTACTAATCAACAGAGGCCCACCTCCCACCCAGATCTGGCCTTCTAACCCTTCTCTAACCAATGCCTTAGGCAGCCACTGCTGTCCAATCAGTGATAGCCTTGAGCCCAGCACCCTAGCCTCCCCAACAGCTTGTCTCCACAAGAGGCAGGCTGTGACGCCAGGGTGGGGTGTCTGGGCCTGCTGTGCGTGCTCCAGCTGGGCACAGCTAAGTGGCAACTGAGGTCACAGCAGCTGTGACGCCCCGCAGGTAATAGCTCCCTTCCTCAGCCACTTCACCTAATTGCTTCAAGGCACCAGCCATCAGGCCGCCCTGCGGGGAAAATCACTAACAGAGCCTTGGGGCTGGGAAGGGGAGGCCTCGGGACTGTGGAAGGTAGCGGCACCCCATGGCAGCCCAGTCCTGTGAATGGGCCTCAGCTTGGGGGTTGGGGAAGTGAGGCCATCTCTCAGCCAATACAGGGGTGACATGTCCCTTCACCTGCTGGGAGCCAGTACCTTGTAAAGGCCCCACATGTGTCTGTCAGCCGGGTGGTAAAGGCCCTGACTCAGTTCACTGTGTCCATCCTGGTTCCATGGAGGGAATCCACAGGTGAAGAAAGAAGGAGACATGGAGAAGGAATGGAGGGAGCGGGTCAACAGAGAGAGTTAAGGAAACGGATGAAGAGTGAAGAAGGGAGGGAGGGAGATAAAAGGAGAGAGAGGCAGAGGCAGACATGAAGAGACACAGCAACAGAGACAAGGGTTGGTGACAGGCAGAATATCCTCACCGCCATACTCAGAGGGAAAAGCCAGAGTACAGAAGGCCTCAGCTGTTCATCTGCCCTGGGTTTGGGGACAGCTGGCCTTGGCTGTCCCTTACCTCTGTGGTTTGGAGAAATCTAATACAGCTACCCACAATCGCTCCTCACTGTGGAACATCTACCCTGACCCGGTCTGGACCAACCTGGAGGCCCCAGGTGACATATGGGCAGACTCTCTGCTCAGTGAACAAGGGGGCTCCACAGGGCAGCTGCCATGCAGAGGTGTGGCAGCCAGAGACCCAGGGGAGACCGTGGGCTGAGGGACACAGGCCCTGAGAGTGACTGCCCCGGTCAGGGTAGCAAATGTGGCTGTCGATTCCCCATTGTGTTGACCCCTTCTCTCTCATTAGACTAAAGCCACCAACACTTATTTGGGCCCCGTGTTTCCCAGCCCCTCTTGCAACTGGGTGTCCTCTCAATGTGACTGTGCCTTCTCTCTCCTCCTTCCTGAGATCACGGCACGAGCTGAGGTCATGCTTAGTGGGGGGCTACTGGAGACCTGGGAGCTCAATCTCACTGAGCAGCTCTGCCCAATACGAACAAGTCCTGCAGTGAAGCAGCCTTAGGCAGCTGTAGGAATGGCTCTGCCTGCTGGAGCATCTGCCTCCTTCCCCTTGCCTCATGTCTCAGAGGTCACTAAAGACAGGCCTGCAGGGAGGGTTCTGAGTTAGGTGAGTCAACACACGGGATCAACTGTATGGCTCTGTTCCTGAAGGAGCCCTCCTGCCAGTGTTCTCATGTGTGCTCCAGGGCACCGTCTTGGGCAGCACTGTGCTCTTGAAGAGCTCAGCCTCATGCCAGGGAGCCTAGCTGCAACTTGCATGGATTTAACGTTCAAAGGACACAGATATGTACTGAAAAACCAAACTGAGCGATTCTCTAGGAGAAGGGACTAAAGTGACCCATAAAAACAGGGAAAGACAGCACCATTGGTTATCAAGGATGACGAGGAAAGCTGAGGGATGATGATCTCAAGTTCAAGGCCAGTTTTTGAACTACAAACCCACAGAGAGACACCACTTCCCACCCGCTGGAATGGTAGAATAGAGGAGACAGCCAACACCAAGTGCTGGCAAGGAATAGAGAGATCCACGCCACGTCACCCAGCAGCTGCACAAACAGATCAGCAGAGTCACCACGGGACTCGGGAAAACGGCACACAGGTCCATGAGCATTCAGGTCAGCCTTATCCACAGCAGACAAGAGTGGAGACATGCCAAGTGTCCAGGGGATCATGAGTGGGTAATTAAACACATGGACTATCACCTGATCACCAACAGGAATGGCCACTGAGAGCGTGATAGGAACGGAAGGCCTCGTGGGGTGGGATGTTGGTTATGTGAGAAGTCCAGGGACAGGAAGCAGTTTCTAGTTCTGCGCTGAGGACTGGGAACAGAGAGTGGGGAGTGAGGCATCTGAGGTGATGAGGTTGTTCTGGGAGTGGACGGACAGTGGAGGCAGGACCCACTGATAGCATTGACAGGGCACTAAGCAGGTGATTTGATGGCCTTGGCTCTATCTCAGGGTTGGCTGAGGTGCTAGGTTTTTATCAGTACTCTGGACATGGCATTTCCCACTCTGCCCCCCCCCAACACCTCCTTAGGGCACTTGATCCCCACTGCTTGGGAAGTTTTGGAAGACTGTGGAACCTTCAGGAGATGGGTGCTGGCCTAGGGAAGTGGGTCACTGGTGATAACTCAGTCCCATTTCCTGTCTGTAGACATGATGTTCCCCTGGCAGCCTCAGGCTCTTGACAGCTACCACCACCATGACAGACAGTGAGCTATACAACCAGCTCTTCTTCCCTGGAGCTCTGGGAAAAGCAACTAATCCCAGGCTGTAGTGGAGCATGGGAGCTTCCAGGTGATGTCTCTAAGGCTGCTGGGAGTGAGCGGGCATCTCCTTCCTTAAAAGGTTGAGAATTGTCGGGTGTGTGAGCAAACACACCTGCCAGGCTTCGCTACCTCACGCCGAAGAATGTTCTGGATAGTGACACCAAGGACAGAGGAAAGCAAGACCATGGGGAGAGAGTTCTGATGCTGACTGTGCCTGTTGTCCACTCCACTCCGGGAGACGGAGCTAGCCCGGGGACATTTAGATTGAGTTAGCTGCTTTTGTTCTTCAAACCACGCCTTGACTCCATGGTGGGCTGTGTGCTACACACAGACTGGACAGACCCCAAGTTATCAGTTATACTTTAAAACACCATAGAATCATGCATTACACAACACACACACAGCTTTAAGCCTTGGAGGCCAAGGTTGGTGAGCTGTTTCCACATCCACCCCTGCCTCTGTTTCTCCCTTCTGCCTCCAACCTGGGAGAGGGAAGCCTATGCTTGGCTGCATTGATTCCCAAGGCAAGAGGTGACAGTAGACATCCCATAGGGAGCAGAGCCCATCCTAGTCTATGAATGACAACACAGGTTCCAGCATTGAACCTGGAGGGGGCGGGAGCACTAAAGACACAGAGGGTGGACACTTTCAAAGGCCAGGACCAGAGGCAGTGGTGTGAAATTCACGGGGCTGAGCTGAACGTGCCTCTCACTCCACTGAGCCATCTGTACAGCTGCAGACACACACACACACACGCAACTTCTGTGAATAGATTATCATGGAATTCCACCAGCAGAAAGTTCCAACCCTGCACGCTGGAGCTCACACTCAGGACACAAACATGGCTGCCGGTAGAGTGGATGTCCTGGGCCAGTACCTGGTGATGAGACCTAGGGCTCACTGCTATAGCAGGCACCTTGGCTGCAGGACTCAAAGCAAGTGGTGGAGGGTTGGCCCTCTGCAAGGAGGAGTGCCTTAGTCATGGAAAAGTAGCAGGCAGTGGTCAGACTCCATAGTGTCCTGCTTCCTGCCAACCCACAGCCTCAGTTCAGTCTTCCTGGGACACGGTCCTTGCAGAAGTAACTAAGGTAAGATGAAGCCACTATGTACTCCAATGGTCCTGTATTCAATGGCTAGTTTTTTGTTTGCTTTGTTTTTCTTACAAAGAAAAGAACACAGGGTCATGGAGATGGCTCGGCTGGTGAAGGCGCTGGTCAGATGGTCCTGGTGACCTGAGTTCAAACCCCAGAGCTCACGTAAGGGCAGAGGAGAGAACTGACTCCACAAAGCAGTCCCCCAAACTTCATACATGCACCATGGTAAACTCTCCATGAAGGAGAAAAAAGGAAGGAAGAAAAGAAAGTGAACACAGAGGGACACAGGTAGAGGTCAGAGTGATGGGACCACAAGACATGGAACCTTGAAATTCCAAGAAACCCTACAAGCGACCTATAGGGACAGAAGGCTCTACCCTGATATTGCAGAGGAGAAATGACTCCACCCACTGCAACCTCCAGAATCCCACACAGGTCATATTCCTGCTGGTGTGACTGACCAGTCTATGGCACTTTGCCAGAGCGGCCATGAGGCTTTTTAGCAGGAAGAAGAGGTTCCCAGAAGAGTCAGTGTGGCTGGAGCCATGGTGTGTGGGAAGACCACAGGATCAGGCTGCTATGTTAGATGTCACAGCAAGGTCTAGCATCAACCTCACAAAGAACTAGCACAAAGCAGTGGGTGATCTGATGTAACATGAGGTCCGGCTTGTTGGGCTTTTCTGTCCTGTCCTGTTCCCACAGCCGGCAAGTCCCAAAGAAAATCACACAGAGGTCTCCATAAGAGACCTCTATAAACTGATTGGCCCATTAGCTCATGCTTCTTGCTAACTCTTAAGTTATATTAACGCATTGTTCTTATCTATGTTAGGCACATGGCTCGGTACCTTTCTCAGCGGGGTAGATCACATCCTGCTTCTTCTTGTGTCGTCTGGGCAAGAGTCCGGGGAATGGGCTTCCTCCTTCCCAGCATTCTCCTGTTCTACTTCCTGACTATACTTCCTGACTGGCCAATCAGCATTTACTTAAAACATGATTGACAGAATACAGACATTTATCCCGCACCAACCCGAGCCTAACAGTGCACACCCATCACTCCGGAGACTCAGGCTACGGCAGGAGGCTTGAGCACAGTCCCTTTTCTCAAGCATGTGAACCACCTGACCAAGCACGGGTGTTGCAAGCTCCCTGCAAAAGGTACAGGTGGGCCTAAGGAAGGCAGAGGAACAAAGCGGAGACAGCCCGCTGGGATGACAGCCTGTCACTGAAAGATACAGAGACCCTGTACATGCATTCACCAGTGGGAATAAGGGCCACAGCAGCTGAGGCTAGGGTAATAAATGCATGAATACCCCATACTGAGTCCACTGGCGTCAGCTTGACCCCAGGACAGTCATGCTGACACACTAGTAGTATGGTATAAGTATGGCATGTAGTACAGGATTCCACTTGCCATCCTACAGAGTTTAGACACCTGCCGAGGTCACAGACAGCAGAGCCACTTAGCGCTTCTGCAAGAAGATGGGAAAAGGGCATTTAGTGGAAAGGTCAGGCTGGATTCAGAAGAGACACCAGGATGTCACCAAATCCCAGGACAGGCCACTAAGATCCCATGGAGGCCCATCCCAGGGATTTTCTAAACAGCAACAGGCACATTTAGGGAAAGGAGAGTGCTATGGGCCTGAGTCTCACAGCTCCTGCACCTGCCCAGGACTGCAGAACTCAGGCCCAGTGAGCTGTGGACACAGCAGGCCCCGGCTGACTTGTTTTCCTTCTGAATCCTGCTAAGCCTCTGAGAATCCAGGTGATAGCTGCCTGAGACTGTGCAGCCATCCTAGACTACCATGTGACCAGCAGTTCCATAGGAAGGCCATGTGACAGCTGTCCTAACTGTGGCTTCCAACCACAGAGTCTAATTGTTTGCAGCAAGGTGAGAGCCCTTGCAGTGGGGACCAGGAGGCAGTGCTGGCATGGGAAGAGGCTGCCCACATTCCCAAGTTTATGGGCCTATGAGAATTACCACAGAAGGTGCCAGACAGCCAAGGTCACGATCTCCCAGCTCACCAAGGCAGAACTGAGGCTTTTGCATAAACCCAATTCTTTTTTTTTTGTTTTTTTTTTTTTTGTTTATTTGTTTTTGTTTTTCGAGACAGGGTTTCTCTGTGGCTTTGGAGCCTGTCCTGGAACTAGCTCTGTAGACCAGGCTGGTCTCGAACTCACAAAGATCCGCCTGCCTCTGCCTCCCCAGTGCTGGGATTAAAGGCTTGCACCACCATCACCCGGTGCATAAACCCAATTTTATAATTTAAAAAAAAATGCTGCAAGATCCCCTGCGGCAGTAGGCAGCAGAAATGCTGTAGGTCCCAAATGGTGGTAGCGGGCCATGTGGCGACAGACAGCGGGCCCTGCGAGCAGCCAGTCCCAGGCAGAGACGGCTGTCGGTCCCAGAGCAGTGGCCCAAGTGGTGGTGGCGAGCTATATGGTGGCAGGCAGCAGGCTTTGGGAGCAGCCAGTCCCAGGCAGAGAGAGCTGCTGTCCCCGAGCGGTGGCTGGTCCCAGGCAAGGAGACACATGGTGGGCGAGCAGAAGACAGAGACATGGATAGACACGACTTGCAGAGTGAGGTTGAATATTTATTCAGGGGGTTATGAAGGGGGAAGAGAAAAGGGGGGAGAGAGAGAGAGAAAGAGAGAGAGAGATGGGGGGAGCAGAGAAGTGGGGAGAGAGGCAGAAGCAAAGCTGCCTCTCTGAGAGGAAGATGGGAAAGAGAAGGAGCTCAGGCTGGAAGCTGAAGATCAGCCTGCCTCAGCAAATGGGGAGGGAGTGGGCGTGGCTTGTCTCTTAAAGGGACCAGGAACCAAAACCATAACAATGAGTCCCCTCATGATCTGACTGCCTCTGACACAGGTGTGTGCCTCATGAGCAGAGCGCCAGGATGTTTGGTGGAGCTGTTGAGAGATGTGTCCATCTGGAGTAGTAGTCATGTTAGAAGCATGCAGAATTGGAATTTGGCAGCAGTGGGAGTTTGAGGTAGGATGTTGGGTGTGAGGATAGGTTTGTGAGTAGGGGGAGTGTTATGATCTGCTAGCCTGGCCTGGCACCTGAGTATCCTTTCCCTTTAAGAGACAATCCTTGCCCACTCTCAATCCTCCCCACTTCTGCTGAGGCAAGCAGATCTCCTGCCTCCTCCTGCCTGTATTCTCTCTCTTTCTGCCCCTCACTCTCTCTGTGTCTGCCCCTCTTCTGAAGAGGTAACTTCTGCCTCTTTCTTTCCCTCTCTCTTTTTATATCTCTCTTTCCTCTTGCCTCTCTCTCTCTCTTCTTCCCCCTTTTACCCGTCTCCCTTTCTCTTTCCCCTTTATAGCTTACTAAATAAACTCTATACCCAAACTCTCTCTGCATGGTGTATCTGTCTGTCTCTCATCTGCCTTGGTCTCCCACCTGCCAAGAGGACCTGCTGAGTCCTCAGGGGACTCACCGAGGCCTCGGGTTACCCACCATGAGGGTCTTGCTGAGGCCTGGACTGGCCTTCTCCTAAGAATAACAGGGAGGACTTCTTTTTTTTCTGAGAAACTTGGCTTGAGAATAAAGCTCACAGTGAAGAAAATCAAACCCAGAGACAAGGAGAGACTTTGCTGTGACTTTTCAGCATCTAGACCCAATTTAATTATTTTTGAAGTATGAACCCTACTCTTTTTCAGTTCCTTGAACCAATACATTGTCTATTTTATTTTGCGCATTTGCATCTAGAAGGGACCTGCCCAGCACACCAGTCTTTGTAGTTACCACAGAAAGTTTTTTCTCTGTCTTATCTTCCCCAGAGCAGCCTTAACTCCTACCTTATCTGATCAGCAGCATTTATTGAGCCCCACTATGCACTAAATGCTGGGGACTCAATTCTGAACAAAACAGATAAAAGCCCCTGTCCTCAGGGGACATAGACTCCAGGGGAGGAGAGGCACAAACAGCAGCCTAAATAAAAGATATAGTCTGTTCCTGGTGATCAAGGGTAAAGGAGAGATAAAACCAAGAGGAAAGAAGAAATTCCAGGTCAGAGTGAGAGAGGGGTGGGTGAGGGTGAGTTTAGTATAGGAGGTTCAGGGAAGGCCCCACTGAGATGGAGATAGGTGAGCAAGAGCCTGAGGGTCATGGGAGAGTCTGTGTGGCTATCGGCACTCTAGGCAAAGGCAATAGTGTGTTTAAGATGAACGTGTGATGGCAGCCTGCATGTTTATAGCAATTCTCCTTCCCTTTTCAGTTACATACATACATACATACATACATATTCATCTCTTTCTTATTTTCTTTTTGTTTCAGTTTTTAAAATTTAAAATTCAATTTTAAAAATTATTTTTATTTGTGTGTGAGTGTGGGTATGTGAATGTGTCCCCTAGTTCCCACCAAGGCCAGAGAGGGTAACAAATCCACTGGAACTTGAGTTCCAGGTAGTTGGAAGCCATCCAGGATGGGTGCTGGGAACTGAACTCTGTAAGGGAGCAAGCTCTCTTAATGGCTGAGCTGTCTCTTCAGCCTCTTGCTATTTTATAGGAATTCTTTATGCTGGTGAATTTTCATTGTCAGTTTGACTGGCTTTATAATCACCATGGAAACATACTTCTGTGTGTGTGTGTGTGTGTGTGTGTGTGTGTGTGTGTGTGGTTCCAGAGAGGTTTAAAAGAGTAGGATAGAAGGGGAGAAGGGAGGAAGAGAGGGGGTCAGAGGAAAATGTTTAGCTCAATAAAAACTAAACAAAAGAGTAGGGAAGATTCACCCTGGATCCTAGTAGCACAGTCCCATGGTTAGGGTCCCAGACTAAGGAGAGAAATGAGCTGAATACCAGCATTCATCTCTCTCTCTCTCTCTCTCTCTCTCTCTCTCTCTCTCTCTC
>JABTXL010003263.1:252919-271303 GCA_025134845.1 Neodon shergylaensis
TCTCTCTCTCTCTCTCTCTCTCTCTCTCTCTCTCTCTCTCTCCTTCCTGAATATGGCCACCTCAGGCTCTTACTTCTGTGCCTGCCCCACTGTAAGGGACTGTACCCTCAAACTGCGAGCCAAAGGGAGCCTGTCCTACCCTAACTTGCTTTTGTTGGGTCTTTTGTTACAGTAATGATGAAAGTAAGCAATGTGTTCTTTGACTTACTGAGTCTATCTTCCGTGGAGCCTCGTTTTTGTTAGTCTGTCTGTTGCCTCTTTCATTTCAGTTGTGTTTTCAAGTTCTAGAATTTTAGTCCTTTCTATAAATCATTATTTTAAAGGTTTTCTAACTGTTCATCTGCTTCCATTTTTAAAAATTCATTTTAGAAATATTAATCCTATTTACATGTATGAATGTTATGTCTGCATATATTTCTGTGTACCATATGTACCTGGTTCTTGTGAAAGCCAAAAGAGGGTGTTTGATCCTCTTATGTGCTGCTGTGTGGGTTCTGGGAATTCAGTCTGGGTCCTCAGATAGAGCAGCCATTGCTCTTAACTGTTGAGTCATCTCTCCAGTCATATTTTAAGATTATTTAAGATGTGTATGATAATTATTTTAAAGTCAGTGTTTGCTCACCCCCACATCTATGACTCTGGTTCTACTTCTGTTGACTATCTTTTCTATTGATCATGGGTCACATGTTCTGCTTCTTGCAATGTCTCATTATTTTTGATTAAGTGCTGAACATTTTGGTTGAGTGAACAGAAAGAGATGAACTAGATAACATATTTTTTCTTTGTTTTCTCCATGGACAGGTATGCGAGTCTCTGCAGACACCATGACCATCAGAGTAGCAATCTGTGAGAGGCAAGAAGGAAATCTGATTCAACATCACTCAGTAGACGGTGTTGATTCAAACTTCTAGAGTCTGACACTGGACAGATTACTGTAGTTGTATTTAAATACAGCACACTTTTAGAGGAAAGTTTCTTGGCGATAATTAACTTAATCCTGTGTATACCACAAAGCTTAAGACATGTCTACATTGAAACTCTTTATATAGTACATATGGACTCTTCCATAAAGATGGGTCCTGTTGTCTCAGAAACAATGCTCAAAGTAAGGGTCTCGGGGAAAGCAGAGATTACCTAGGCTGTTTTAAAGGACAAGGGACATCTCATCATAAGATGGAATTTTTTTTTCCAGGGCCTGGGGTCCAGGGCCATGCTGGAAAATGAGCCTTCCTGCACACATGCTCCACCAGGCAAGTTCGGCTTCCCTCGATGAGTTCTCCTTTGGTTTGGGGTGACCCATTCACTTTTTGGGCTTTTGTTGAAGTCACCGCCCATGACAAAAGCCCCCCCCACACACACACTGCAGAGGCTGGGCCTCCTGCTGAGATGGGATATTTTGGGTGATGGAAGATGTTTCCAGCCAGTTTCTCATGTACCCCGGTTTTCTGACTCAGCGTGTCCCGGTGGACACACTGCAACGGGCCCATGTCACAGGCATGCATTTGGGGGGTTTCTTGCGATTCCTAGCAGATTTCAAATGCCCTTAATTGGGCACTTAAAAACCTTTTTAAATGAGAACGATCTAACTTTAAGCAAATTACACTCCAAAGCCTGTGTTTTTTTTTTTTCAAGCATGGCGCTCCTATTCCCCACTTCCACTTTTATTTGTTCATTCTCAAGTGACTGCCCTGTTCATCAGACCTCCACTTCGCCCTCACTTCCTTCTCTCTTTGGGTGTTGAGTCACTGATGGCTCTTTTGTCCCATCTGATTTCCATCTCCCCCACCCCAGCTTGGCTCCCGCCTTGCAGCAGGGAGCCCCTGGTCCCTCACGCAGCATGCACGAGCACTCTGGCTCGGCTGACAGCTCTTACGTCCAGCTCCCACTCCTGTCTCTCTCTGTGTGTTCATTCGCTGACAGCTTTTTAGTCCCGCCCCACCTACCTTCAGCTTTGGTGCAAGGACAGCATGGCTCTAATGGGCCCCAGCACAGGCCGTGTGCTCGGCCTTACGTTCTTCATAGCTGTTTCCCTGGTCTCTGCTGTCCATGCTGAGACCACTCTGGCATCTCCCCTGCTGCCCCGCCCTTCCCTGCTGACAACTAGTCTCCCCCCCACCACGCCCCCCTACCCCGTTCATCTGCTTTAAAATTCTGCAAACATGTTTCGTCCTTATGTTTCTGTTCCCTCTTGCAATGCCTCGTTAGCTGACACAGGTCCCTAAGACTGTCCTATCTGTTTCTCTATTAAAATAATGTGTCCACAATGTGTTTTATATAAGTATGTAACTGTGTTTTTGTGTTGTGAACTTAAGTTTTGTGTACTTGTGTGCTTCCAGATTACAACAGCTCTAAAAATTTAGCACAGTTTAAAATAACAGGTAATGGCACCTTGTTCTCAAGTACCTTTATAGATCTGAGACCATTGGCATTTTAACAATTATAGAGCTTCTAACACAGAGACCTGCCAGCTTGGGCAACACCCTATATGTCCTCTAAGAAGACAGAAGACCTTGTGCCTTGCCTCTCAGTTTGGCAAAGCCACCTACACAGAAGCAAAAAGAGGCCTTTCATCCAGGGAATTGATCTGCTCATCCTGCCAAGACAGGTAGACTAAATCTTCCCACTCACAAGAAAATCTTTGGGTCTCTCGCACTCAACAGCTAATGGCAAATATTGCTTCTAACACGGATGTTCTCCAAAGACAACGAGAGGACTTGGGATTGCCTGCTGGCCAAAAGCTGTCTCGTTTTTTGCTCATCTATTCCTCTCAGATCTGTCTAAGGCATTTGACAACTTAAAGTACTGTTCTTTAACAGGCTTCATAGTCCAGGATTAACAGGTTTCAACCTTCAGAGGTCAAGTTCCCAATTTCCTCTAATAGCCTTCTAACCTAAAGCAATAGCCTTTTGCTATGACACCAAGATGTAAATCTGTACAGTTCTCTAAGCTTATTTTGCAGGTCATTCCTGCTGCACCTGTACCAGCTCCTGGATGTCACCATCAGTACCAGCTCTCCTGGATCAAGGACACCTGCCAAATAAAATCTAGTTTCATCTGCTATTGTGTCTCATCCCTTGGCTGGCCCCATTTCATAAAGATAATGATAACAATATTTTTTTTCTTCTAGACACCTGCCTTCATATATCCCTCAAAAAACAGATGCCTGGCCTCTCTGGGATGACAGTGAACAGGATGCCTTTCCAGCCCACCAACACCCAGCTCTTTCCTCCCCCATGTTGCCCTATGCATACAGGAAGTAGCCAGACTTGAGTCTATGCCTTTTTTCCAAAGAGAGCCTAAAATGTTGGTTGTAATTATCACCTCAACTTCCTGTCACCCCTATATCCAAAGAGTCTGGAATATTAAGTTGGGAGCATAACCCCAGGTCCTGGCATCTATACCAGCTGGCTGGCCTGGGAGTTGCTTTGGCCTGGACTCCAAATCCCAGCATGCCAGGTCCTGACCCCTCACCCAGGGGAGGGCCAGGACCACTCCCATAGGGTATTTAAGTGGGCTCCTAGAGAAGGAACATGTGATTCCAGGTTTGCATGTGCTCCCTGCTTTCCTGTCTCCCCACCATGTGCTTGGCCGCTGGAGAGTGCTGTATTTAATAAAACAATGGGCATTTTAATTTGGTTTAATCTGACCTAATTGGATTTCTTTGTGCTGGTGGAGCTGCCTGCCTTAGGATTTTTTTCTAACAGTGTGCAGACTGTAGAATTCATCCCCCTCCCAGCTGTTTACTCAGCACAGTCACAATGGGAGAGTTGTTGCCTAGGAGATTTATTACTACGCTTTGGACTCTTCCAGATTCTAATCTGTCATACCAACCCACACTGTCACAAAGTGTGGGGATGGCTTGTCTTTGCTCTAATGAAGTTCCCTGCCTGCGAGTTCCCTGCCTGCGGTGGATCTTGTTTCCTACCTATGTAGGCAGACCCAGCAGTCAGTCCTGGGAATGACAGTGGCATTTACTACTGCCTCGCTGACGAGGGGCTCAGTCTTCTGTGAATATAGCTTATTTAAGAGTATTTACATCCTTCATTGGTGACTTAAGGATTGTTTTGTCACGTGGGTACAGCTAGAGACTAGGAGGAGACAGAGTTGGGGACTGAGCATACCTGTCCTCTTTGCTATACTGTAGTCTCTTGGTGGTTGCATCTCACTTCCAAACTTCTGGAAGGCTCCATCTTTCAGCTGCACTTGGATGGTTACTTTCCTCCATGTCCTTTCTGCTCTAGAGTTGAGCCTAGCATGTTGTGCAAGAGGGCCTGCTTTTCTTCCTGCCCGACTCCCGGCCACCCGGCTAGCTTATACCCATAATAATTACACAGAAACTTTATTCATTTAAACACTGCCTGGTCCATTAGTTCTAATCTCTTATTAGCTATCTCTTACATATTCGTTTAACCCATCTCAACTAATGTGTATCGCCACTTGACTGTGGCTTACTGGCACAAGCCTAACCTGTGTCTGTCTTGGAGAGGAGAGCCATGGCATCTGCCACACTGCCTTCTTCCTTTCAAAATTCTGTTCTGTATTCTCCGCCCATCTAAGGGCTGCCCTATCAAAAGGCCAAGGTAGTTTTCTTTATTCAACCAATGAAAGCAACACATAGAAAGAAGATCCTCCTACACCACTAGCACAGGGTTGCTGCTCATCTCTAGAGTCTTAGCCTCCCCTGTGAGTTCCCTGAACCCTGATAACCTTTGCATGTCTACTCTAGTCCTTTTATTAAAAATTCTTTTCAAAAATACCAGCTGAGTCAGCCTCTGCTTTTTGCCAAGTCCCTGAATGATACAAGTCCTTATCAGAGATTCAAACTCAGAGAAGATGATTTCAACAGCTAGCTTGGCTTCTAGCGCACTTTGAGAAAATGTTTACTTCCTCCCAGAAAAACAGCTCTCTTCCTGGTCATGCAGTGCCCTCTTCAGGTTCCAACAATTTGACTTTAGGTTCTTAATGCCAACGGGAGCCCCTCAAACTCCAGAAGCAGTTGTGGAAGCAGCTGAGAGTAGACACAGTCCAGTGAGCTGCTCCTGGGTGCTGGGGGGGAGGAAAGGGATGGATGTCAGTACTGCTTGAAGGATGATGTATGAGTGGAATCTTGGCTGAGAAACTTCAGGAGAGCAACTTGCCAGTCTGTCTGGACTAAGACAGAAGATTGGGCTCAAAGGTCACCAGGAAGTCTGCTGTGAGATTGTGTCTCCTAGAAATGACAGACAAGATTTCACCATGATGCCTCAACAATATAGCTGTCTAGAGCAGACTTGAACAATGGCAACACCAATGGATGTGTTACCATGGAAGGAGGCAGATCTCATGGGGTCCCAACCCTAGACAAATAGCTATCGCCAACTAAGGAATACTGGGAGCAGGAGAAATAGTTTCCCCAGGGTGAATCTAAGATAAAGTAGGCAGTCCTGAAAATCATGTACATACAAGCAATAGTAAATGGATGGACTCAACAGGTTGTATTAATGGGTTGAAGGCACATGTGTGTGTGTGTGTGTGCATGTATGTGTGTGTGTGTAATAAAAGCAAAGAAAAAGAAACCGTGATCTTAAGATGGAATAAGGCTGGTGGTGGAGAGATGGGAGGAAAGAGAAGGGTAGAAATGTAATTGTATCTTAATTTTAAAATCAGGCTAAAACAGTCCTCAGTTAGAACTGTCGCTCCTTGCCACCCTGACCAGCACTTTCTTGTCTGCTGCCACAGGTAGATCTGCGCTATATTATTTGGGCATCCAACAAGGCTGGGAAGCTTATATTGGAGTTGGAACATGGAAGACGAGTCAGACTAAACCACAAGAGAACACTGGCTAATGGGGTTTCCTTTCTCCATTGGCTGAGAAAGGACTGGGGCAGTAAGCAACACTCAGGACACAGTTGACAGGAACTGCTTCAAATCTACGAGGCCCTCACCACAGCCTTGGATGGGAATGGTAGAATTCTACAGGGAATAAAAGTTCAGAGAGGTTGTGTGACCGAACCACGACCACACAGCTTAAAGAGGAAGGATTGAGATGGAAAACACAGATCTGCTTGCTTCAAGAGGCTTTTTGAATTTTCTATCTACATAAGCTTTTGTCTATTAAGCGACTCTTCAAATGACACAGTGCCTCACTGGGAAAGTTCTGGAAGGCAGGCAGTGGTGCCCCCTTTCCTTGGTTTCTCTCAGGTTCAGTGTAGGGTCATATTATATGGGTCCATATTTCTACATGGTATGGTGGCCAGAATTTCAGGCCACAGTTGCACCAGCCACACAGAAGGTGATCGATCACCTAGCCTTTGAGACAAACTGATGCCATCCTAAACAAAAGTCAGGATATGCTAATGTCACTCTGTTCCTTCTTTGTAATGGGGGAGGTGTTGTGATCCAGCTGCCCTCACTCCCCTGACTGACAGTGGAACTTCCTTGTGGTCTGTAATTGACAAGGATGTTTGTGTTCTTTCTGGCCGGTGGGTCTCCACAGAAGCAGTAGAGGTATAAAAGGTTGCTGGGCAAAATAAAGGTTGCTGTTCTTCCACCTGAAAAGAAGCCTCCATGTCTCAATCCCAGCACACCCCCCCCCCCACCTTCCGCCAGTCTTGGCTATCTAGCTCGGGCTGGCTGCAGCAGGCAGGCCCCTTGGGAAAGAGGTGTTAATTCAGTCTACATGACAGAGCAGGAAGATATTTATTCATTTATTCATTTATTTATTTATTTATTTATTTATTTATTTATTATGTATACAATATTCTCTCTCTGTGTGTGTATGTCTGCAGGCCAGAAGAGGGCACCAGATTTCATTACAGGTGGTTGTGAGCCACCCTGTGGTTGCCGGGAATTGAACTCAGGACCTTTGGAAGAGCAGGCAATGCTCTTAACCACTGAGCCATCTCTCCAGCCCCAGAGCAGGAAGATAGGAAGATGTGACAAAAATTGGCTTAGAAAGGCGTGGATGTGACCACAGTCATTCTCCCAGCCACTTAGGAAACAGAATGCTAATGAATTTCCCCTCAGTTTATGTTTTTGGTATAAAAGCTGTTTGGAGAACATATGCGGGTGATTTTTCAGGATCTCATGAGGGATCCCTGCAAACTCCTGATAAAGTCATGTGAGTTGTGTCTTTACTCCTGCACCTCCCCTCTGGTCCAGGAAATAATTTATGGTCTGGGTTGGTCCTGGACTGTGGCAGTTTCAGCAAAGAAGAGGTACTCAGTGAATTCTTGGTGTTTGTGGTTGCTGGGATCTTAGAGATCAACTGGCATACAAGAATCCGATCCACAAAGATGGAAGTATGTATTCCTCACAGCGCCTTTGCGCTGGCCCCCATAGTGTTATGTATGGTGTGCTCCCAGCCCTTGCCTTCTACCCATCAAACCAGGTTCCCGTCCTTTGTTCAAGCCTGGAGTTACCCTCCTCATTTTGTGCAGTCAATGATGCCTGCAGGCCAGAAACATGCAGCTTGCTCTCCCATTCAGAGAGAGGACAGCTTCCTGCCATTTCTAAGTGTAGAAAGAGGGGCCATTGCCTGGGACTTGTCATCTGGAATGACATTTTCTTGAGTTCTGAAGATATCATTTAAATCTGGTCCGTTTCTTAGCTTGTGAAGTGAGAGTCACAGTAAGTATTTCAGAGAACTGTTTCCCGGATCAGACAGACAATGGATGTGGAGAGAACATAAACTTAAAACAATTTATTAGCACAGAGGCTGTGGTGGAGGTGTTTGCAGAGAAATTGGTGTGAAACTCAGGTACATATGGCTGCTGGGCTACTCATTTGAAACTGGCTTGCAGAGCAAGTTTTTACTTTCTTTCTTTTAAAAGAGAATTTACATGATTCTGGAGTCTTTGCTGCTGGAGGTTGTGGAGAAATCAGTTCTTTGGTTTACTTCTTAGTGTCCTGTGAGTTTGCATGGTGATGCTGCAGATAATAAAGACAGATGGGCTTGGAGATAGGTCGCCCAGTAAAGGATTTGCCATGCAAGCGCGAGCCCTCCAGAATCCACTTTAAGAAAGTGTAGTGCTGTATGATTGTAATTTCAGCTCTGGGAAGGTGGAGACAGGTGGAGCACCAGGGCCAGCCAGCCAAGCATAGTCTGGTGAATTGCAGGCCAGTTAGAGACTCTGTCTTAAAAAACAAGGTGGGTGGCACCAAAAGAACAACACCTTAGAATAACATGTGCACCCACGTGAGCATGTATCTACATGCCTATGTGCATGTTCACATGCGCATACATACATGAATACAAACACACATACAAATGAAAATTGCCTTGTGGGACTCAGAGGCTATCTTAATATCAGCCCTACCCTCAGCATGTTCAATGTGATTCCCATGAAGCAGAATTATGTTTAAGTCAACAAAACTTAGAACTGACCAGTTTCTCAGTCGCACCAGACCTTGTTTCAAGTACGAATAGCTACATGTAGCCAGTGACTGTCAAACTAAACAGCATAGATATAGAATGTTTCTTTTGTGACAGAAAGTTTTGTTAGATTGTTCTAGAAGATCTAGTAATGCCCAAACTGGTCATGTTGTCCAAGTCCATCTAATATGATGCCCAGTTTCACTAAGAAAGGAACTAATACCTACAGAAGTGCAGTTCCTCAGGGATTAAATGTGCAAAGTCTCTAGGGAATGGCTAGAGGTGGACCCTAGTTATCAGGATTCTTCTAGAACTGTGGCAAGTTTCTTCTTCTAAGACTTAATGTAGCAGGAAGGGGTGTGGACCGGGATGTATTAATTACAACGCTGTTTGGACAACGACTTAGCATATTCCTAGCAAGCTCTGAACGACCCCCTAAAAGGGTGTCTCACACCTTGGGGATCCCCCTACCCAAGAACCGAGACCAGTCCACTGGATGCAAAAACAAGAGGCAGTTTATTGTTTACACAGGTGCCTGCAGCACTCCATTCAACTCAGCTGGATGAGCGTGCCGGGCTGAGGATATAGCATGCATTTATAGGGGGTTCAGGAGTTACATAAGAGGCTGCGTCGCAACAAGCATTTCATTGGTTCTTGCATGGTGGGCTAGGGCCGAGCTTAGGACAGGGCTGTTTGTCCATCTGCAGGTTCACAAAAAAACCATAAAAGCTAGATAAAGCTAAGTTTAGCACTCTGGGTATTTTGACAGACTGTTGCAGTGGTTTGCTATCTTCCTGTCGGCCCAGTTTCTACAGAGCTAGCTGACCGCAGATATCCTGTTCAGCGGAGCCCTAGCTGCTTCTTTGAAATTTGTTTTTCTAAGCTTATGTAGGTGACTTAATTTGAACCTTGCTACAGGCTGGAACGGGGGGCCTTTCATTATGACAGGCTGGGATCGGGGTCTTTCAGCTCTTACATCTTAAATTAACTCATTACTCTCCATCTGTGTATTGCTACAAGGTTGTGGCCTATTGCAAAGTTCCTAAGGTTCCAGTGTGTCCTTCTCCTTCAGCAGCTACATGGCATCTCCCTGACTCCATCTAGTCTCTCTATACATATCTCTTTCAGCCTGGCTATACTCTGTGAAGCCATTGGCTGAAACAGGTTCTTTATTAACCAATATTAATAAAACATATTCACAGCATACAGAAGGGATTCCCACACAACAATAGTGCACGTGGAACATGGTGGGGCTGGGTTCCAGTGAGTGCTCTGTTATTATGCCACACTGTTAATAGAGGTACTTTGATTTGCAGGGTTTCCCTAGATGTTATGTTTGGATTGTTATCTGTACAGTATAGTCTTCATGTGGGGCAATGACTAAAGTTTATGTCAGGACTTTATGTTCTTTTTTTTTTTCATGGTGACATGATTTCCACGGTTCCAGCTGGCATCCATGAGGAAGCATGGCTTCTGTCCTCTGAGATAGTTGACATACACCCTCGGTGGCAGGATAAGCTAAAAGGCCTCGGTCCACATCCAAATGAATGGCCTGTGAAGATATTGGCTCTTTGGCATTTGAACTAATATATACCTCTGAGCCCACTGGCCTGTGACTGGTGTGATGGCATGTTATGCAGGCTTGGGACTGAGCCAGAAGCTCTTACTCTCAGCCTGGGTGATGGAGCTGCTATCATTATGACAGCCAGTTGTTTCCCAGCCTCAGGCTTCAGAACAAAGCAGCTGAAGGGAGAACCCACTTTAACCTATGAATCTGTCAGCCACAGTGTTCCTGATGAAGCCCACTGTCAGCAAAAGTCAGATCTGATAGAAGAGGATTGTGTGTGTATTAGGAGCCATAGGTGAGCACACTGTTCCAGGTAAAGATAATTCCCACCACAAGAGCTTGCGGGACAATCAAGTTGCCAACTTGGGAGCATTATAGGAGAAAACCCCCAAAGAACAGCCCTCCAAGAAGCCAGTATTGCTAGGCACAGCCTTTTATTCTAAGGGACCTACAGAGACAATCTGTATACAAGGAGTTTTCTTGCACACAGCTCTTCCACCTTTCTCCTGTTAGAGGCATACTGGTTATAGGCTAATATATGTTTTTCTTGGCTCTTAGAAACAAATGGTTGTTCTGATTAATTATTTCACTAAATTACTTCCTCATTTGTCCATATTGTAGATTGAAAGAAAATGGCTCTCAAAGGGTGTCACTATTAGGAGGGGTGGTTTTGTTGGAGTAGGTGTGGCCTTGTTAGATGAAGTGTGTCATTGTGGAGGTGGGCCTTGAGTCCTTATATATGTTCAAGCCATGCCCAGTGTGTCAGTTTACTTCCTGTTGTCTGTCAGTCAAGATGTAGGACTCTCAGCTCCAACACAATGTCTGCCTGTGTGCTGCCATGTCACACCATCATGATAGACTGAACCTCTGGAATTTAAGTCACCCTATTAAATGTTTTTCTTTAAAGAGTTGCCACAGTTAACCTAACTAAGACAGAAGTTGGTACCAGGGATTGGGGTATTGTTGTAATAGCCTGAGTTTGTTTTGTTTGGAGAAATTTGGACTTTGATTCTTTCGGTTAGGAAAGCTTTAAGAATGGCTTAATGGGCCATACCAGTAGGAGCACGGAAGACAGTGGTGCTGATAATAATTTGAACCATGGAGGTCTGGCTCAAGAGGAGAAAAATTTTAACATGTAGCCTAGACATATTCCTTTTTGGTAAAGAATGTGGCTGCTTTTTGCCCTTGTCTGAAGAGTCTGCCTGAAAATAAAGTGAAGAGTTTTAGATTAATTCAACTGGCAGAGGAAATCTTAAACTAGCCAAATACTGACTCTATTGTGTGATTATTAATGCTAACTCTAATGAAGATTTATAATGAAAAGGAGCAAGCTGAACAAGAAAAATAAAAGATGTATTTGAGAAAAGGAGCACCAGGAAGTAGAATGGAGTTAAATACCGTGTTCAAGAATATAAATAGATTAAGAAATGGAATAAAGGGAGTGGTGACCTTAGGACAAGATACCACAAGCTAAGTTTCTAACCTGTGAAAAGGAATTAAAGAAAAGTTTAGAGCTGGGTTTGGTGGTGAATGTCTTTAATCCCAGTTCTCTGGAGACAGAGGGTGGCATATATCTGAGTTGGAGACCAGTCTGGTCTACAGATCAAGTTCTAGGGCAGTCAAGCTTAAACAACGAAGGACAGAAAGCTGGTAAAGATGTCAATGAATGGGGGGGCATATTCTAGCCCCAGTAAGTAGCAGAACTTGGCAGCTTTGGCTACATGGTTCTGGTTTTAGAGTCAAGAGTAGAAGAGAGGGATTATAAAATATCCCTCTATGATCAAGGAATGCTGCTGAAGCCAGGAATGTATCAAGGGTGGCCCTGGATGGAGGCCCAGAGAGGTCATTACATGAAGCTGTGAAGTTGAAGCCTGGATCACCTATGAGACCCCCAAAAGTTGAAGATGCCAGAGCCATGGGACCTGCTGAGCAAAGCTGCTAACAGAGAGTAGAACCAGCCCAAGAGAAAGAAGTGTGTTGCGGTCAGCAAAGCTGAAAGGAGAGCTGAAGAGTGCTTTGACATTAGTCATGGAGATGCAGGATTTGGAATTTTCTCAGCTGGTGTCAAGTTTTGCTTAGACCAAGTATTTTCTCACCATACCCCCTTCCCTACATTTTGGAATATAATGCATATCTTGTGCCATTATATGCTGGAAGTATGTGATCTGTTTTTTTTTTTAATTTCCATTTTATAGGAAATTACAGTTAAGAAGCTGAGAAAAGATTTTGATCTTTGGACCTTTAAGCATTGTTAAGAGTGTTATAGACTATGGGGACTTTTGAAGTTAAACTGAATGTATTTTTACATTATGATATAGCTATAAGTCTTTGGGAACAAGGGTGGCTGATGGTTTTAAAGAAAATGGCCCCAAAAGAGAGAGGCACAAAAAAGAGGAGATGTGGCTTTGTTGAGTAGGTGTGACCCTGTTGGAGGAAATATGTCACCGTGGAGGTGGGCTTTGAGGTCTCATATGGTCAATCTGCACCCAGTCATATAGCTTACTTCCTGTTGCCTGAAAGATTTAGAACTCTTAGCTTCTTCTATGCTGCTTATTCCACCATGATGATAATAAATTACACTTTTGAGACTGTAAGCCACATTAAATGTTTTCCTTTTAAGAGTTGTGGTGGTCATGGTGTCTCTTTACAGTGATAGAAACTCTGACTAAGACAGTCTACTACATGAAATTCATTCTTTAGGCATGCAGTAAATGCTAGTAAAATAAGATTTTCTTGATTTCTTTGATTATAAAATGGGAATTCTATGCAAAATCAACTTACTGGGCTGCTGCAAGATTTAAAGTAAGCAATCAACATGCGTAAAGCTTTTATAACAAAGTCCAACAACAAAGTGCGTCCTATTCAGTGGAAGTTATTATTATGTTCAGTAGGGGCACTGAGGCTGTGGCAATGGAAGGACAACTTTACTGAAGGGGAGATTGCCATCAGATGGGAGGATGCTAAATTATCAATGAAGCATGTTTAAGTTATGGTAGACACACAGAAGAGGATTTGACTAGCTTAGTATGGGAGAGGCAAAGCTGCTTTAGAGGACAGGAGCACCTAGTGGGGTTTTCAATGATGGTTAACAGTGAAGGGTAGGGACTCTTTTCCTGAAGTCTTCCCTTGCTGTGTATGAAAGTATCAAAGACAATGAAGAGTTTCTCTTGGCATTTTCTCTATAATAGGCTGAGGTCCTTGATGGGTCTGCCAGAAGCTAACCACCATGCGTTGTGGGCCCGGTACCAGCTCCCATTGCTTTATTGGTACAACCAGAACTCTGCTGGCTTTTCTGGAATCCTGCATGCTATTATCTCAAGCCTACTTAATCTTGAACTTCATGCCTCATTAGGGTTGATACCAGTCCTTTGGCTGCATTCCCCACAGTCCTGACCTGTTTTGTGAACCTGTACCCAGTGCCTACTGTGCTAAGGTCTATCAGAGTTAGAGCCTTCCTGACTCCTCTGAAATTTAACCTGAAAAAGTATGCCTGGTGCTGGGCTGAATGATCTGGCCCCTGTTGTGGAAAGCCATTTCACTGTAGTCTGAGAGGTTAAGGCACAGAGACAACTCAGAGTTCATGTGTGCTGGCTGGCCTATGTCCATTTGATATACAAGTTAGAGTCATCTTTTTTTTATTTTTATTTTTTTTATTGAAAAAAAAAAAATTCCTGCCTCCTCCCAGCCTCCCATTTCCCTCCGGGGCAGGAGGAGGGGGAGGGAAGTTAGAGTCATCTTAAAGAAGGGAACCTTCTTTAAGTTGAGAAAGTGCCTCCATAAGATATAGCTGTAGGGCATTTTCTCAAATAGTGATTCATGAGGGAGGGTCTAGTCCATTGTGGCTGGTGGTCCTGGGTGCTATAAAAAAGCAGACCACACAAGTCGTGAGGATGAAGCCAGTAAGCAGCACCCCTCCATGGCCTCTGCATCAGCTCTCCCTGCAGGCTTCTGCCTTGTTTGCGTTCCTGCCCTGACTTCCTTTGATGATGACCAGTGATATGAAAGTGTAAGCCAAATAATCTCTTTCTTCCCCAACTTGCTTTTTGGTCATTGTGTTTTGTCACAGCCATAGAAACTCTCACTAATAATCAGGTTTGACATCCTCTAAAGCTTCCAAATTCTTGCTGTTCACACAGCATCCCCACTTCATAGATTTTCCATCCCCGTATTCAAGGATCTTCCTTTCATTCATTGTTTTCATTTGGTTTGAGATAGGTTCTCACTCTGTAGTCCGTGTTGCCTTAAAATCGCTAAGTAGCCCAGGTTGGTGTTGAATTCATGGCACCTTTCTGCATCAGTCTCCTAAGTTCTGGGATTTCAGATATGATCTAACATGCCCAAATTTATATCTATTCTTTAAATACCCAGCAGGTGTTGGGAACTCTTAGATGCTTGCCCTTGTCCTTGTCTTTTTGTTCTCATAAGGATGAAGATAGCAGCAAAGTCCCTGCGTTCATGGAGGTAAGTGAGCCAAGTTACTGTGAGGGAGATGGTATGTGCTTAGCAGTGAAGAAGGGAACCCCTTTTGTCTATGGGGCACCTATGTTAGCAGGTGACATCATTTGGGGTCCTGAAAGAACAGGAGTGAACATCCTTCTGGCACTGCTGTTGATAGCAGTGTTGGAGCACAAATGTCATCTGTCCTACCCCAGTGATCCAGTGAGCTGGGCTGCTCCCTAATGCCATGGGCTCCTTCTGCAGGGCCAAATTCTTTAGCATGTGCACATAACTTGCAGAATACCAGGCAGAGTTAAAAGTCATGCTTGCTTGCAGAGAACTGTCCACAGATAGGTCCCCTCTAAAGACCACAGGGTTGGCTTGTGAGCATCTAGGTGTTCAGGTCAGTCTTGGGTGTGTTGAGGGAAGGAATGGTGCTGAGTTCAGTCTTGGCCCCAGCACTCAGATTGGTACATTATTAGAAGGTTCAGGATAAATGTCTCCTGCATGAAAGGATGAGTGAATGAGCTTCCTGAGGGCAGGAGCTGAATCTCACTGCTTGTCCCCTTCTTGTCCCTCTCTAACATGCAGTGCCTGGCATGACTGAGAAATGCTTATGGAATAAATGATTATTTTAATTACTCAACGAGTCACCACAGGGTTCCTTTAAATAACCTTATTCTGGTGCACTTAAATGTTCATTTATAAATAATTGACTATGCCACTAGGAGGTTTGGAGAGAAAAGACACACAGGGGAGGGAAGGGCTGGGAGGAAAGTTGCAAGCTACAAGGTTAGGCAAGACAGTGGGGAGAAAAGAAGGAGGACTGTGGAACTGCTGTCCTAATGAGGAGAGCATAAGCCCCCACAGCCCCGGATGCACATGGATTCATGCTCCTGCTGCCCTGGGTGGTTATAAGCACACACACGTTAAGTCACCTCCTACCGCTGGGACCTGCAATGGCACTGTGAATAAGCACCTGTTTTCAAAGGGCTCTTGACTAACTATGTGTCTCGTGGATTGTATTTCCTGGTATCCTCCATTCTGGATTTTTGAACAGGCAAAATGCTTGCACATTGAGGTTCATCCTCCCAGGGAATTCTGGGAAGTGCTCCTGCTGTCACAAAGCTCACATCAGATGGCAGAATAACAAGAGAAGGCACAGACAGAAAGTCCTCTGGTAATGTGGCAGCTCCACCATGCATCAGGCCACACTCCAGGTGTGTGCCTGACTTCAGAGACAACCTTGGGAGCAAAGGAGAAGCAGGCAGCTCTGGAACTGTAGGTGTTACGAATGGTGGCTGTTTTAAGTGTGAAGTTAGCAGTAGTGGCTGAATCAGAGATATCTACAGGGCTGCACCTGCCATGGAGTTGCAGGCACTGAGAAAGCCGGACAAACATAAAATGTTTGGAGGGGAAACAGACCATTGTTTTCATTTATTTATTAAAAGTTTAGGATGTGCCACTTGACTATAATAATAATGATAATGATAATAATAATAATAATAGAACCATTGATTGAGGTTTTATTCCCCCCACCAACTGCTGTACTCAGGGACTTAAAATAAATCTCCTCACAGAATCCTAAAACAGCCCTATGAGGTAGCACCCTGCAGGCAATATGTTTTCATCCACTGGTGTCGGTTGGTATTAGCAGGGGCTTGATTGCAGGGATTGTGGATACCGAATTCTGAGGTTGCTCAAGTCCCTGCTCTAACATAACAGAATTCTGCATAGACCCTGTTCACATCCATCCATTTGCAGAAGTCACTTCTGAATTTCGTACTGTTTGACACACCACAATACTCTGTAAATGACTGCTTTATTATGTTATCCTGGGAATGATGGCACCGAAAGGTCCTTGCATATTCAATCCAGATGCAGCAAGGAATATCTTCTGTCTGTGATTGGTTGAATCTATGCAGGCAAATCCCATGTGTATGGAGGTATGACTGCATAAAGAATCTGAGCCACAGAGAGGTTACACAGATGTTACACAGCTGGGGAATGGTGGGGTGGGGTGGGGGTGAGGAAGGAGCTGGTATTCCAGGCTGGCTAACTAACCCCTTGCCACTCATGAGAGGAGTCTCTGGCTAACAGCACAGGTTCCACTTGGGAACTGGTTAGATACACAGGCCTGCCTGTGCCCCAGCCTGACTTATTCCAAATTTACATGGTGAAGAGATCCCCAGGCAGTTCCTGCACATACAGAGTTCCAGAAGTAATAATCCCAAACACACTTTGGTTGCTGCCTGACTGGATAACGAGTCCCCAAGTGACTTCTCTGTTTGCTGAATGTTGACAGTCACAGATCAGAGGGAACAGCCTTGCTTCCAAGGGACCTAGATCCAGCCCAGCTCTTCTAACTTTGGGAAGTTTGTAAAAGCTTGGCTCTGGATATGGGTGTTTTATGAAGTAACATGTGTGTCGGGGCTGGGCAGAGACAATACTGAAGCTGCCCTGGCCTCCTATTGGCCTCACTTCCTGTCATTCTGACTTGTTCATCTGTAAAAACAGATTTGGTAACACCAAATTCATCTTGACCTTCACCAGCATCCATCATCCATGGGAGCACTAGTTCCTGTGATTTGGTGTAGGGATTCCTGGTAGCATTTACTATGTCAGGTGTGTAGGTCGTGGCCACTGTCTGCTGAGATGCAGATGTGGTTGTGTCATTCATTGGGCATTTGCCAGCCCAGGATGGATCTGGTGGTGGTGTGTGTTTGTGTGTGTGTTCTTACACAAGGGAAGAAGGACAGGACTTTTAGGAACTTCATGGGTTTTATGCTCAGTTTTAGGGCTGAAAGTTAATTTTTTCTGTCATGGTAGCCAGATGGACCCAGTTAGCAATTCGTAGCTGTGGGGCAAGTGCTGGCTGCATAGCCTTCCCCCTCCCCCCAAGCCTGGAAATTCATAGTATTAGGAAATAGAACTTGGAAATGGAAAGCTCTAGAATCCCAATAGTAGAGATGACTTTTGTGTTAAGATGAAGATCTGTCTGATCCGTCATGGCCTATCACGAAGATGGGAAGTTAGCATGGTAGGCTGGACAATGGCTAGGCTGAGCAAAGTGACTAGGAAAGCCCCTGCCTTCCACCTTTGTGGCATAGCAGGACTGTAAGTTGGTGTAGGTGTGACTGAAGGGGGCAGAAGAAGGTCTCCAGCCAACACCAATCCTTCCTTGCATCCTGATTGGTCCTTGAAACTTGGTCTGCAGAAAATTTTCCCTAGAAAGAGGCAGAGATGGAGCACACAACTTGTTCCTGGTAGTGCTGGAGTTTGAACTCTGGTTTGTCTGATTTGTAAAATCCAGCCACCTTCCTTGTGCCATACTGGCTCTCTGCAGAAAGGGCAAGTCTCAGAACTTCCTGCCATCCCAGACCCTATTGGCTTGCTAACATCTGCCAGTCACTCCTGGGCATTGATGGATTTCTGCCTCCTTCCCTGCAGGGCTCAATTGAGCCCTGTAGCTTGGATTTAATTACACAATTGAAAAGACAAACAAATTAAAAGGGGAGTGTTGCTCTGTAAACAGCCTCCTTAATGACTCTGAGGACCAAGCTGTCTCTCCCCTCCAGTACACACATCCTCCTGTGACTCGGATACCTGGATCGTGACTGGAAACAGTAGAGCCTGGGCTCAGCATGGACAAACATGTGCACTTCACAGCCAAGTCTGGTCTGGACTGCCCTTAGGATGACACAAGCCACTCAAACAGGGCCCTGGGGGTGTCTTTAGAAAATCAAGTGTTTCTAAAAGCTAGATGGCATTTTAGGAGCTTCTGGGACCTTGTTTTAAATCCAAAGTTGTGTCAGTCTGGGAGTTTACATACTAAGCAGATGTCCCCAAGAAAATGACGGCCAGTAGCTTGCCCTGCTGCAGGCCAGCAAGGAAACTGGAATCTGCATTCAGTGCCTGCTCCATGTCTTACCTATCTTGTGCTGGAAGATTTCTCCTCTCCTCTCCTCTCCTCTCCTCTCCTCTCCTCTCCTCTCCTCTCCTCTCCTCTCCTCTCCTCTCCTCTCCT
>JABTXL010003263.1:271403-295636 GCA_025134845.1 Neodon shergylaensis
CACACACACACACACACACACACACACACACACACACCGTCTATGCAGTGCTAGGGATTCCAACAGTTCATTCAAGCTAAGCAAGCACTTACCAACTGAGCTACATCTCAGACCTTGTGCTGGGAATCTGTTCTTCAGTGACTGGGATGTGAGTATGGCAGCCAGGGATGATTTCCAAAAATGCTGAAACAAGCCACCAAAGCCAAGCTGACTTGAAGAGGGCTGGGCTTCCGTAGTACTGGCACTGGTGGGGCCTCTCTAGCATCATAGCTAGCGATGCTTGCTTGCCACTGCATCACAACAGTTGCTCGGTCTCTGCCTCTGCCATCACGGTGGCTTCTTTCCTGGGTGTTGGTATCTCACCTTATCATATAAAAACACCAGGCATTAGACTCAGGGCCCATGCCAATTCACCGTGGCTTCATTTTAACTGTAGAGGCTCTCTACACTCCTGGTGTAAACCACTCCTGGTGGGTTTAAGTCCCAGTAAACCTGTTATAAATTAAAAATGTTGAAAGCGCATAGTGTGTTTGATACATCTAGTCAACCAAATCTAGTTGTTTCCTTTGTGAGTATGAGGCTTGCCGGGAGCCACGGCTTCTGTTGGCTGTTGCCTAACATCAAAAGTGGGGATTGTTTGGGATGGGAGCAGGAGGAATCTTGGGGAACTTAGGGAAGAGGAAAATCAGATTAAAATATATCAAAGGTTTTAAAAAGAGTGAAAATCATGCAGCAGATCACTGCCCTGGTAAAGATCAAATTAAAAAATTGAAGACGGTCTTCAGCTCTCAACTTGATATAGTTCAGAGTTATCCGAGGGAGTTTCAGCTGAGGAATTCAATTGTTTGATTTAGGGCCATGTCTCCGCAACATATTCTTTTATTTATTTATTTATTTATTTATTTATTTATTTATTTAAGATTTCTGTCTCTTCCCCACCGCCGCCTCCCCTTTCCCTCCCCCTCCCCCAATCAAGTCCCCCTCCCTCATCAGCCCAAAGAGCAATCAGGGTTCCCTGCCCTGTGGGAAGTCCAAGGACCACCCACCTCCATCCAGGTCTAGTAAGGTGCTCATCCAAACTGCCTAGGCTCTCACAAAGCCAATACGTCTGCAACATATTCTTGACTACTAATTGATGCTGGAAGGCCTAGCCCACTGTGGGTTCAACTATCCCTGGGTAGAAGGAAATGGGCTGAATAAGAAATGAAGCTGAATATGAGCCAGAGAGCAAGCCAGTAAGAAGTGGTTTTCCAGTATTCCTATTTCAGTTCCTGCCTCCAGGTTCTTGCTTTCAGTTCCTGCCTTGACTTTGCTCAATGATGAATTGTGGCCTAGCGGTATAAGATCAAATCAACCCTTCCCTCCCTCAATTTGCTTCCAGAAAATGTTTTATCACAACACAGGAAGAAACTGAACAATCAGCTTCAACTGAATGTATATGACTTTTGCACCATGGTAAGTTTACAAAAAAATAGTAAAATTGTCCACAGAGACAGTCTATATTCACACCAGCAAAGGATTACATTTCCTTCTGTATGTATGTGGCAGTTTGCTTGTTTACAGGTCCACATGTATGAGGTTATGCATGTCCACACACACACCTGCACACAGAGGCCAGGAGACAACCTCAGGTGTCATCCCCAGCCAGGGGTCATCCTCGGGAACGCTATCCAGTTTATTTGACATAGGGTTTTATCATTGGCCTGGGGCTTTACCCACTATGTTAGGCTTTCTGGCCAGAGTGCCTCCCGTGTCTGCCTCCCTGGTGCTGGGATTACAAGCATATTACTATGTCTGGCATTTCTACAAGGGATCTGGGGACCGAAGTCAGGTCCCTAAGCTTGCGAGGGAAGCACTTTCCCGACTGAACCATCCCTCCAGTCTCAAGACATTTATTTACAAATAAGGTTACACTCTAGGTTCTGAGACCATTGAGATTTTTTGGGGGGTTGGGCTTTACATCCACTGAACCAGACAATCTGCTTACTGACCCCTCCCCACCTTTCTAAATAGGGGTGAGCTCTTTTCAACTTTAAAACTCAGAGCAAAGTTGTATCCTTAGAGAAGCCCCCATGGTTGCTCTGTCTACATTGAGACACCCTCACCCAGCCATAGCCCCAGTGTTTATTTCAATGTGGTATGGCCATCATTTGTTTCCACAGACACAAGCTTCTTGCAGAGAGTGTGGCTGCAGTTGTGGTGCTGAACCAGCTGTGGCATGTGACTGGTAGACACTGCCTGGAGGGTGCAGGGCACACGGGCACACACTCTGGCATCAGAGAAGGGGGAGCACGAACCTCTTCTGAAGTAGGCATCCTCCTCGTTATGTGACCTTGACAGGGTTTGGGAAGCTTGAGCCCTGAGGAGCCTCGTTTGTAGGAGGAGGTCCAAGGGACTCTTTCCAAAGACCCTTACTGCCAGGGAAGTTTGTCACCGTCTCCATTGCTGTCTGAGTATCCACATGAAGCCCCTCCCCAGTAGCCTCTTCTCTCGGCCTCTCCTGGGCCCCTGAAGTCACAGGTTTGCACTGAACAAATTTCGATGATTTCCTTTTCTCAGCACTTATGAAGCCTCTTCCCCCACCGGCTCCCACCCCCAGTTGTTTCTTTTCCTTCTTCCCTACTCTGCTGTTATGAAGCGAGGTCAGGAGCTGGCGGTACTCAGTGAGTCTAATTACCCAAGAAAGTAATTAACATTTCTAATAGAAACTGCCACTGTTCATTTTCACCAGGGCCACACAAAAGCAATAAGTTAAAAGAGTTTTGTAATTAAAGACTCATTATTGTGGGCTCCCCTTCCCATTCCAATGCTAATAAGTCTTTTGCAGGGAAATGAGTGTACCAGACTTCATGGAGATGGACAGGGCCCCTGCTGGAAACCCACAGATTTTTTTTTTCTCCTGCCCAATTCCCTCTTCATCTGGGAACTGATCTTCTGGCTTCCTCTTCTCATAAAAAAAGATTCTTTTGAAAAGTAAGGACAGTGCACCAAAGCATCACACAGAACCCCCTAAAGATGTATCATATTAATTAAACATGAAACTTAACGAAACATCTGGTTGTATCCTTCACAACACCTCCGTGCAGCCTGGAAGTTTGAGAACACTGTTAGTTAGAGAGATGTCACAGTGCGGATGTGAGGAGTGCTATAAGAGCTGACCCTGTGTGAGGGGGACAAAGTGGGGGTAGGGGTTGCATGGATCTTACTTCCTCCTGGTTTCATTGCATTATCTAGATAAGAGGCGGGCACTTTCTGATGCAGTTTGTTTATTGTTCAAAAGTGGACTCAGCAGTCTATGGGATAGGTGTTCAAAGATGAGTGACGATGAATTATGTGGTTTGACTTAACTGAGCACTTACTATGCGCCTTCTCCTTCTGGAAACTTCACAAAGATCAAGCCTCTTGCTTGACACTGCAATGCTGCCTATCCTCATTTTCCATATGAGGAAATTGAGGTTGCAATCATTAGGCACCTGATATACAGGTTATACAGAAAGCAACTGCAAGGTATGTGGTTGTAGTCTAAAACCCTTCCTTACAGGCTCACAAGACTGCCTTGCTGCTTCGTCAGCAGTTTGAAGTTATGCACTGTCAGGGCTCTGGTGGGATTTCTGGCTACCTAGGTATGTGAGTAAGAAGAGTGGAGTCCAGGAGGTTTTGAAGCATTGTGTAGCAACCTGCAGGCCTTCAGAAGAACATGTGGGGATGGACTCCTGGGTTGTAGTACATGGCCTGTCACTGACTGGCTGGGTCACTTTGGGGAAATCATCTTTCTCCTGTGGTCTTCAGTTTTCTTTCCCTACAAGACAGGAAACTACATGGAGGGTTGTGGTCCTAAATAATACAGTGTGGATCAAGATACTGGCTACATGAAGATGTTCATAGAACTGCAAACTTTTCTGCCTTTTTAATACTCTTTGTCTTCTATATTTGATGTTTGTCTATTCAGAAAATTATTGTTGTGTGTATTCTGACTGGAGGGTGAAACGTCTAGAGAAGAAAAAATCAGGAAAGCCAGTTTTTAACTTTCTGGTACTTACAGCCATTAGGTATGGATGGTAAAAAGTGGGCACACAGCTGTGATGTGCCAGATCCTCATGTAAGAAGACCTGGTTTCTGTGGACACTGTGCGGAGACGTTTTGCCAATTTATCTCCAGGGTACCATATCTGTGTCAGTGAGTTGTCATTGAAGAGTGATTTGTTTTGAGGATCTTAATTGGAGATGTCTTAACTGTAGGACCTGGAGAAAAGAAGGGAAGAGAAAAGGTAAGGCTGAGAACAAGACCCTACTGAAGATCAGGGAGAAGAGAAGTAAGGAAAGAAGGGAGGGAAGGAGGGCGTAAAGAAGGAAGAAAGGGAGAGAAGGAAGGAGGAAATGGATCAGGTGTAGATGGATGGAAGAAGGAAGGGAGGGAGGAAAGGAGAAAGGAATGAAAGAAAGAAGAAAGGATTGGAGGGATGAAGAAAGGGAGGGAGAGAGGTAGGAAGGAAAGAAAGAAGAAAAGGGATGGAAGGAGAGAGGGAGGAAGGGAGAAGGGTAGGGAGGTAGGGAGGAAAGGAGAATGGAAAGAAAGGAGGAAGGGAGAAAAAATAAGAGGAAGGGAAGGTTAAAGAGTAGAAATTGTAAGGTCAGAGCTGTGGAAAGACGAGCAGATGGGTGTGCAGAGGCTGATGTCAGGAGGGGTGGCCAGAGCTAAGCCTCTGCGAGAAGCAAGCATCCGGTGTTTGGTGCAGGCAGGGCTAACTGCAACTGCACAGTTGCCTACCTCTCCACAATCTAGCTTTCTCATCTGCAAGTGTTGGTAATCTGCACACCAAATTTCTCTGAAGCTTAGAAGCTTCAAATAACAAACCTTGTAGGTCTTTTGTCTTGGGGACTCTTTTCAGGTTGTAGTGAAGGTGCAAGTGAAAGTGAGAGCCATGTCAAGGCCACAGCAAGAGAGGAGCCACTTTCTGACCTGGGTCATTGGGTTGAGAGCTCCCCCTAGCTCTTGACTGGATGCTGTCCTTTCTTCCTTCCCAAGGATGCCTCTTCCTACTGTATTGTACAACATGACAGCTGCTTCCATTAGGTGTGCAAGTTACAGCCAAAGAGGACAACTAAGAGGAAGGCCAGTCTCAGTCACAATGTTCCATCATCTCCTTAGCATTCCCTCCATCAGAAGTGAGCAGGTCTAGTCCAGACTCAGGTGAAGAGGTCACATCAGGGTTGAGTTCTAGGAGGCAGAGATGTTGGGAGACAACTTAGCAAGTAACCAAACCTCCTGAGACCTTTGTGAGGCCCAAATGAGAAGATGCAGGGAACATTGCTTGACAATCACACATCTCAGAGGCAGCTCTTACTGCTGCTACTATGACAGTTTGATGTCCATTGCAGTCACACTTCTGCAGGTGACGAAGGAGAAGAAATGTGTTACAGAAAAGGGATGGTGTATCAGCTACCTTTTTGCCACAACCATGTTGTGTAACACACAAGCCCTCAGTGGTCTACAGTCACATTCTCTTTTGCTGGTGTTTCAGTGCATTGATTGTGATGTGCTGCTGTTCTGAAGTGGGTTGGTAGGGTTCGCTTCCACGTCTCTGATCAGCTGCAGGGCAGTCAGGTGACTTTGTGGACCTTAGACCCTTTCACATTCAGGTATTTCAATGGGCTAGCCTTGGTTCTACTTCATGTAGCCTCTCATCTGGTGATCCAGTCTGGCCAGTTACTCTCAGAAACACCTTCTGGCATGGTGACTAGATAACATGGGACTCCATATATTTCTTGAAGCCAAGGCTAAAAACAAACAAACAAACAAACAAAACTCACAGGAAAAAAAACTAGAGCTCCATGCCTTCTGTTGTTTCTGCCTCAAGTCTCTTTGGATCTGCCCATTCCTATGTCTTGATTCTAAGGTTATATCCCTACTTTGATTCAAACTCTGGTCCCCATCACCCCTGAACCATCTCCCTAGGAGCCCTCTTATGCCACTGTCATTGGTTGAAGCAAGCCAAAGACCAGCTCAGGTTCAGCTGCTGGGGATATCGACTCTTTCTCTCGGTAATTCAGAGGGTAGGGACACATCGTGAAGGGCAATGACAGAGGGAAGGGAAGGCTTAACTGCATTTTGTCACCAGTTTATCATAGATTGGAAAATGAAGGCTCACTGGGGTCTGGGCGTTGTGTATCCCAGAGCATTTGGGTAACACTGAGGTGAAAATGGGAGAAGAGGTTTTGAATAGTTTTGCTAACTTTAGATTTTTTTTTATCAAGCTAGCCTGACAATGCATAAAGATAATTCTGAAAATTAAATTCTAAAGTTGTCAGTTTTTTCTTTCACTTATGCCCACATTCATTCACCCATCAAACACCCTGGCTTCAGCAGGCCTTTTCTGTAAGGATGGGGAGGCATTTAGGCATTTGATACACAGTCGGCAGCAGTCACGCAGTTCTGCTCCCGCCAGAGCGGCTGAGATATAATATGCAAATAAGAGTTTGGGCTGTATTCCTAAAAAGCTTATTTGTGGACAGACATATTTAAATTTATTATAAGGTTTGTGTGCCATAAAATGTTATTTTAAAGAATTCCTTAAAATCTTTTAAATGCTACAAACTTGTAGGCCCAAACCTTAGTCAACGATCTAGTTTGAGTGCGCAGGTCACTGCTTGGTTAAGAGTATGTGCAGTATCTGTTGCTCTGTCTGTGTGGCAACCTCATCAGCGACCTCGCTGTACCTGCAGGCTTCTCTAGTTCCCCCACAAGCCTGTTCCTTGCAGGGAAACAGGAAGAGTAGCAGCCCCAGACTCTAGTCTTCTGCCTTGGGGTGCATAAGGAGGGTGTAGGTCGATAGAATTGTAGGATGGCTGTTTGCAGGATGGGCAATATAATATTTAAGAGCCAGTGAAAAGTGAAAATGCCACTCTGTTAAAAACAAAGAACTTTAAAATAGCAGCGGTCAGTAATTGGTTTAATGATTGTGGCTCTTGGAGTCTACAAGTTATTTGCAGCCTGCTCCTACTGGTTTGCAGCACATCCCCCTCCCCTCCCCTCCCCTCCTCTCCCCTCCCTTCCTCTCTCCTCTCCTCCTCTCCCCTCCTCTCTTCTCTTTCCTTTATTTCTTTTCCTTTTCCTCCCTCCTCCATTCCTCCCTCCTACTCCCCCTTTATTCTTTATTAAAACAAATATTTTTAATTAAAAAAGAACATTTCTATCCTAGACATATATCTCCAAAATGTAGCATTCAGATGAAGTGACAGATGAGTGTGACACGAATGTATTTATTTACTTTACTTTGAAATGGGACTTTCACTTTTTAGTCAGGATGACCTGGAACTCTATATAGCCCAGACTGGCCTCTAACTCACTGCAATGCCCCTTCTTCAACCTTCCAAGTGTTGAGCTGCTAAGTCTGAGCAGAATCTATTTTAAAGATTAAAAAAAGATGTCCTTAGCACCTCTGCTTAGGTGCCGGTGTCTTCACTAGACAAATACTGCCAAGTCTATTATGTGCCAGTCACAGCACACTGATAATTATGTCAATTTTTCATAACAACAAGGTTACTTCAGCCATTTCAGTGTTGACAGAAGCACTTCCACCCAGATGTAGAAGGGCTAGGATGCAGAAGTAGACTGAGGTGGGAAACCAAGTTGAATGGCCTCTTGAGCTCACTTGCTCACCAAGTGGGAAATGCTGTTCGAATAACACGGATAGCCAGTTCCTAGAACACTACACATGTCAGCTCCCTAACCTGCACTACACAATGATACATGCTATTGTTATTACACATAGAAAGAAACTCTGTGTGTAGTGTTCTGTAGCCAGGGATCAATCATAGGAAGATGGAAATTATTTGGGAGAGAAGGCACCTGTACTGAGCACAGATAGACTTGTTCCCCCTGGTCACGATTTCTTAAGCAATATGGGACAATACAAGTTTTGCAGCATTTCCACTGTATTGGATGCTCTAGGAAACCTAGGGTCAGCAGATGTGGCTCAGCAGTTCACCCTAGCGTGTAACATTGTCTTCTGCATCACAGCCAGTCTTCCTTCACTGGGAGTTTTTGAGGGCAGTGATATCAACTACACTGAAGTTTGATCAGTTGCCTCCACAATGCTTCTGCTAAGTCAATATAATTTAAAGTTGTTTACTTCTCTGAGTTCTTATTTGGACTCTTGAATGACTGGATCCATGGTGCTCTGCAGGGCTTTGGTATTGGTGTTGCAATTCACTGTAGTTTGGTCAGTCAAACATGGGACACCCATGCAGCTGAGCCAAAAAGAGCATCACTCATGTGTTTATGGATCCAGCTGCTCCCCATGACAGCCATCACCCGCACATGTGTAGAGTATGAATGGGTACATACGTACACGAAGCATAGGATCTATTTCTCTATCACTTTCTATTTTTAGTTTTTTTAAAAAATATTACTTTTATTTTGGAAATTAAAATATAAATTACACCATTTTCTGCCTTCTTTCCCCTACCTTTAGCTTATCTCATGAATTCACACACGCACGCACGCACACACTACTAAATTTATAAATACAACCCGCTCAATCTGTATGTTACTTGTATATGTTTTCAGGGCTGACAAGTTGGTATTGCATAACCATTTGATGTGTTCTTCCCTGGGGAAGACTGTTGTTTCTCCTGCCCTCAGCATTTCTTAGTTGCCTTTAGTTCTTTGTCTAAGGTTGGGGCTCTGTGAGATTTCTACCTTTTGTGTTAACATGTCCTTTGGTGTAGTCCTTATTTGTGTCTTTCTTCTTATTGTTTTCTTTCTTTCCCCTCCCTCCCTTTCACCTTTTCCTTTTAGTGCTGGAGTTTCTAACCTTAGGCTTCATGCATGCTAGACACACCAGCCTTCTGAGCTTGATTTCCTATGTTCCAGTTGGGATTCAACACACCCTCAAAAGTCGTGTATTAAAGTTACTGGTCTCCAGCTCACAGTGTTATTGGGAGGTGATGGAACCTTTTGGGAGTCTGATGTATTGAACTGAGCTTTGTTGCTGGGGATGTGTTCTTGAAGGAGACGTTTGACCTCTCTTCTCTCTCTTTACCAGCTGGCTGCCACAGGAGAACAGACCCCCTTCTCTCTACTCTACAATGATGTAACCCTCACTTAACTCTAAGGCAACACATCCAACTGACTGTGGATGAACACGTCCAAAACCACGAGCCCAAATAAATCCTTCCTTCTTATAAGCCGTTTAAACTCAAGCATTTTGGTGCAGTACTGGAGAACTTGTAGATTTGTATAGTTTAGAAACCTATTGAGTTCTACTTCACACAGTTATTTTGAGCGTGCAGTGAGCTAATGTATGCTAGCTTTCTAGCCTGTGTCCTGACGTGTAGTAGGCAAATCAAAAGTCTCTGCTGTATATGTGCTGGTACTAGTCCTTGCTGTATTCTGCTGTTTGCGGAGTTTCGATGCTAGCAGGAGGTCTAGGTAAAGTGACAGGTGCAGAAGGATTTGCTCTTCCACTGCAGTCATCTTCCTGAAGACATCTGTTTGGGCAGCCAATACAAAATGAATCATTAGGCATTTCGGCTCAGTTCAGCATAATTTGAGGATTGCTCACCTGGTCTCTTGTTTATAACAGTTCTGTCCTTTTTTTGTTGGCTTTCTGATTCTGATCTTGCAAATAGGCTTGTGAGTTTTTCTTCTCTCCTTCTGTTACAAATTTGATCAGATTGTAGAAGGGTGGAATGCAGACACGTGTTTCTTTAATCAAAGCTGCCCCATCCCAGGTCAGAAAAGATGTAGACATTACTGTCCGACTCACACAAAGCCAAAAGTTGCCCACCCTGCAAGAACTTCCCCTCTGCTCTGTTTTTCATCAAAAGCCTTTTCATGTCAGGGGCTATAAAGTTGGCACTGGAGCTGCAGGATGAATGGAAATCTCCTTATGAAGAGACCTATCTGCTACCCACTGTACTCATCCTTTGAAAAGAGCTGAAGGAGAGAAACTATAACTTACTGAGACTCAGGTAGATCCCAGCAGGTCCAGCCTGGATAAGGCTTCATCCATCCATGTGTGTGTGTGTGTGCGTGTGCATGTGTGTGTATGTGTGTGTGTGTGTGTGTATATGTGTGTGTGTGTGTGTGTGGAGAGACACACCCGTGAGACAGGGTTTGCCAAGAACCTGCTATGCAGATAAGGTTGGCCTTGTACTTGCCTCTTCCTCCTGAGTGCTGGGGTTACAGGTGTGTGCCAGTACACCAGGCTCATCCTTAATTTTTACACATAATCACTGTGATGGAGGACATAGTTTTCCTGTTGGTGGCAAATGTCCCTCCATGAGGAAGTAGAGATGGTTACTTCCAAGGTGCTTGCCTTGGAGGCCTATGCTCAGAGTAGCCAGTGGGATTTACTATGTAGCGAGTGCTCTTTATACATGATTGAGGTTATGTGACTATCTAATCTTCAGTACCATGTAAGACTTGTGGTCAGGATGTGACTTTCATCACCTCTGGACAGAGGCTGATACAGAATTTTGGTTAAAGCACTGAGAATAGAGATAGGAACACAAATTGGCCTGTTTCAGTGAATATTTTTCATTGAGATGAAATTTTTATAACATTAAATTTGTAATTTTATTTTAATTTATATTGTGCATATAGAGGGCGTGTGAATATATGTGTGTATGTTTGGGTTGGCCTGTACACATGCAAGCACGTGTTTGAGGAGGCTGAAGTTAAAGTCAAGCCTGTTCCTTTGCTGTTTTCCACATTAGGTTTTGAGTCAGAGCCCCTCATTGAATCCTCAGCTTTCCAACTGGCCCACTAGGGCTGCCAGAACGTTCTAGGAATTGTTTCTGAGTTCCCCAGGCTGGGATCACAGAAGTGCACTGTGCAGGTCCTGAAAGCATCTCAGGTTACACAGCATCAGCACCAGACCAGGGGCTAGAACACTGGCATGGTGACTGCAGATGCCTTCTCTGTTTTCTGGAGTACACTGCTTCTCTGTGGTCTCACTCTCCTCTGAGAGGCAAAAGCATCACCAGCTAGCAAGTCCCCTATGCCACACCTTGCAGGTTAGGTACAGCAAGGTGGCTTAGTAGAGGGGAGGCTTCCACACTTACTGGCTTGAGTCTGAATCCCAGCTCCAGTTGTGAGGACAATATGCTAAGAGCTGCGGCAGAGATTTACAGAGGCCTGTGGAAACCCAGAAAGAAGAGAGATTACTTCTTCCTGGGGAGCCAGAAAACCATCTGCCCCTCTCATTTCTGTATTGTCCTATATAAGAAGACAATGCAAAATGACCTTTATATATCAGAGAGTGAAAAAGAAAGCTGCTACTAAGTCAGGATGGATTTTATTAGTGGGTGAGAGCCCAGCACATGGCTTCAGTTCTGCTACCACTAGCCATGTGACCTGGGGATAGGGGCTTCTTGTTTCTGATTTTTATAGTCAGGAGTACCGCATTCCCAAACACATAAAATCCTAGGTATATTATAAGATTATAGCATAGACTTTTTATTTTGTTTTGTTTCACTGAGCCAGGATTTCATATAGCCCAGGCTGGCCTCAAACTTACTGTGAAACCAAGGCTGTGTTTGAACTCATGATTTTTTTGCTTCCACCTCCCAAGTGCTGGGATAATGGACCACAGTTGTCTGCTACAAATAGTTTAATGAATATTCTGATGTATCCTCAAGGGCTGTTTTCCAGGAAATGGTGACCTTCCTTATGTTAAAGTATCAATATCAGCAATAGTAGGGACACATATATATTATTTTATGTCAGGCTCTGTTTCAAGCGGTCCACACCTGGGACTTAATTAAGAACAAGAAAAAAATGCTGCCTTTTAAAAATTATTGTTTTTTAAAACCTAAGCTGAATGAATCATCCTTCACTCTGTGGAGGAAACCTAGTCTTGTGATTTGGTCTATGAAAAGGGATATATATATATATATATATATATATATATATATATATATATATATATATGTATATATATATATACACACACACATATACATATATTCATATATATAAGTTTACACACACACACACACACGCACACACGGTTTTCTAGTCACCTCGGCTATAGACCACTCAGTCTTTTTAAGTCACTAGCTGCTGTGACATGGCGTCTTTGACAGATACCTTTGTTTGGGTCCAGATCTCCCTGTTCTAATGGAAGTGGAGGCAGGTGTCTTTACCTCCGAGGCATCCCACTGATGCTCAAGCAGGTTTTAACATTGCATTTTCCAAGCCATAATTTTGCTTGAACTTAATTAACTGTATTTGGAAATCCCTTTTTTTGCAAAAAATATCCTTGTCTTTTTTTTTGTTAGAGCCTGTGAAGCATCAAAAAGCCACATGTGGCCTGTCCCTTGCCTTCTTTAGGATGCTTCTCCCCTCTGCTGTGGGGCTCAGTCAGTCAATCACTGGAACCTGTGGTTAAAACCTGTTCATTCCCATAGCTCACTCTTATCTCCTTGCAGGTTATTTTTGTCAGTTTCTCATCAAAACCTTTCCTGGTATCTCTGACATGAGCCCACTTCTCTCTTTCCTAACCTCTGCACCTTGTTGACCTTCCTTGTTCTATTTTCAATTTAAAGCTCTTATCACTATCTAACCATGAGTAGGGTTTTGTATTATCCACAGTACCCAAAGTGACTTTTGTTACACAGAATGTACTTAGTAAATATTCCTGGAACTGACGGAAGGATCAGAAGCGTGAAGAATAAAGTGCCAGACACTGGAGAGTCAAGGGTACTGGCAGTTCTTGCAGCGGACCCTGGTTCAGATCCCAGCACCCACGTGTCTGCCCACAAACACCTGTAATTCTCCAAGGTTTCTGCACATTGTGTACATACAGACAAAGCACGCACATATAATGGAAATAAATACAAATTAAGGGTGAAATTATCAACTATCGAGTTTAATGAATTAAAAATTTGCTTTATTTCTCTTTGCTTGTTGTCTTCTTTTTTTATAGAAATGACACATTGTTGTGTGGTGGTGGCACCTGCCTTTAATCCTAGCAGTTGGGGAGTAGAGGTGGGTACATCTCTGTGAGTTTGAAGCCAGCCTGTTCTACTGTTACACAGAAAAACCCTGTCTTGAAAAACCAAAATTAAAAAAGAGAGAAAAAGAAAAAAAAAGAAAGGAAAAGAAAAAAGAAATAACATGTACTAGTGGTGTTGGGTGCCCTTTTGCTTACCACCCTCTCCAGTCTCTACTCCTTTCTCACTTCCCCAGAAGAGGCCCTATTGTGAGGTTGGTGAATGGTTCCCCAGCTCACGGACTTGTGCTTTTGTATACATACAGAATTCTCTTGAGATTTTAATGTTTCACATAAACTGAGTACCCAACTTTCTACAATTTGCTTTTCATACCAATATTATATTTTATTCATGATGATCCATGCAACTTTAATCTATTCATTTTAGGATTGGTAGAAAATTCCATTGTATGAATATGCCACCATTTATTCTTTCCCTTCTAAATGGGTACGTAATAGGATGCTTCCAAATTTTGGCAGTTGAAAGCAATGCTGTGTGAACACAATGGGGCATAAATTTCATGCACATATGTAGGAGGACGTTTTAGGTCTTGCTTGTGGGTGCTCGATCTTGGGTGTGCACACCTTCAAAGTTATGAGGTGTTAGTGTACTTCTCATCCAAGTGTCTGTGTGTGTTCCTGCCTGTAGGGATTTTTGCCTCCAGGGATGGTAGGAGTCAGAATCTTATTATTGGCCATCATTCACCTTTCCCTGGCCCTTGGTAAGTCTGAATTTCTTTTCTTTTCTTTTCTTTTCTTTTCTTTTCTTTTCTCTTCTTTTTTTTTTTTCGAGACAGGGTTTCTCTGTAGCTTCGGAGCCTGTCCTGGAACTAGCTCTTGTAGACTAGGCTGGCCTCGAACTCCCAGAGATCCGCCTCCTGGGTGCTGGGATTAAAGGTGTGCGCCACCACCGCCTGGCTAGTCTGAATTTCTTATCACACATTTATAGATTGTTGACGTGAACATCCATGTTTTGACCTTTGATCGTGTTTATGTATCATTGCTCTGTCTTGTCTTATAGTCATATATTGTGGATGCTACTCTTTTGATGTGATGTGTTTTGTAGCATTTCCTGGTTTGTTGTTTTTTAACTTTGGGTTGGCTTTGTTATATAGAGAGTTTACATCTTAATGACACAGCTTTTTCTGTTACTCTACTGGAAGGAATGAAACCTAGGCTTTTTGTTTGCACCAGATTTGTTGGTAATGGAATGAGGAGGATACAGTTTCTGTGCTAGGCTTTACCTCAGTTCTTTTCACTGGTGAGTCTCAGAGAGTTCAATGCTCAGAAAATTCTTGAAAAGCCCTTTTCTGTGTGACTGAGGATGGGGTCTCCATCTGTGAGCAACCACGATACCATTCCCCATGCAAGTTAACAATCCCCAAAGCCCCCTTTGTGGAAAAGCCATTTTACTGACTATCAAACCCAGACTTAGCTTTCTTCAGAAGTAAGCTTTTCTTTTTCTTATTCTGTTGTGAACACTGTTCCTGGGAGACATGAATAAAAAAGAAGTCTACTCATCCAGTCAGGGAACTGATGGAGGAAGGCCATTGGTTAATTAATAAAGAAACTGCTTGGCCCTCATAGGTTAGAACATAGGTGGGTGGAATAAACAGAACAGAATGCTAGGAGGAAGAGGAAGTGAGGTAAGATGCCTCAGACAGACACCATGCAGCTCATCGCCAGGGCAGACGTGATGAAGCAAGCCGCCAGGTCAGACATGCTGAATCTTTCCCGGTAAGACTGATGCTACACAAATTATTAGAGATGGGTTGATCGCGATATGAGAATTAGCCTGTAAGGGCTAGAGCTAATGGGCCAAGCAGTGTTTAAAAGAATACAGTTTGTGTGTTCTTATTTCTGGTGTAAAGCTAGCTGTGCGGGAGCCGGGCGGGACGAAAAGCAGGCCCGCAGCTCCTTCAACAGGGAACTGAGAACTGACGAAGGTACACATAGCAGCAAAGTGCAGCTGGGTGAAACAATGAATTTATTGGCATTACTTACAGGAATATGAGTGAGAGGTTACTTAGAAATGGCTTGGAGAACATCTGCACCACCAAAGACACCCTAACATGAGTGCCAGCTCGTGAAAGTGGGAACTCTGGAGAGCACTTCATAGTCTGCAGGTAGCTTGACATGTTGTAGACACTCTCTGTCAGGCACTGAGGTGATCTGAGCATCTTCCAGCCAGAGCTCAGCTGGTGTTTGTTCTAGGCTGTTTACCTTGTGTCTTCTTTCCAGGATCTATGCTAGTCTCTGCTCCTTCCAAGCTGTTAGGTTGGCCTGAGAGTCTTCTTTGAAGTTTGGTTTGTCTGAGATTGACTCTCAATAGTTTTTATTGCTTATATACTCTTGGGCAGGAGAAGACTAGTGAATTTGGTTCAATTGCAGGAACTTCCTGAAGCTATTTTGAGTTCTTTACTTCCTCTCTGTTGTCTAGAGGACCTGTGAGCGCACAACCCCATAGGGAATGAGACAGGGAGAAACGGGGCCTTTAAATTCAATGGAGGATTTCTTTGTCCCCTCAGGAGCTTTAACTCAGGAGTTAGTTAGAATGTTGAAATTCATGGTTATACAGAATCTCCACTGAGTCAAGTCAGTGACTCCAGGTTCTGGTCTTGAGAACTGGAACTTAGGCTTGCCACAGTTCAGTGACTGAAGCCATGGTTTATGATTCTGTTCCTGGCAAAGGCCTGGGATCCTCTGGATGATCTTCCTGGTTTTGTTGGTCTAGGCACAGGGCTGTAGCCAGTTGTTGACCCCCCTCAGTGGCTATGTCTGGAGGTCAGCTGGTTATGGCAGGGCAACTGGGGCTGGCATGGTGTGCCACTGTCTTCATCCTCCAAGTTTTCTGGCTTCTCTGTCCACTCCCTCAATTGTAAAGTGGATGCGGTCATTGGACCTCTACAGAGGGATCCCCCGAAGTTTAAGTGAACAACCCTGACATAAAGAAAAGTTTTGTGGAGTCACCTATAATTGTCCTATTTGATAGGAGAGGAACCTGAGCCCCAGGGAAGTTCTTTACATGGCTGAGATTACCAGAATGACAAGTCAGAGAAAAATTAAGGACACAGGGTTGACTCCCAGCTCCTGTTCTTACCAATTAATTAATTAATAGATATTTGAAGAGCTCTGATAACATGCTTCTATGTTAAAATACAGCAAGGAAGGAGGTCTAACCAGATTTGAACTCTGTAAGAAGCATATTATCCCATGAGAGAGACACTAGGTAGGCTTATAACTAAGTGGCAAGCAAGATAATTAATTCTTGCTTCTTAAACTGATGGAGAGAGTCAGGGCAGGTATCAGAGTCTGGGGATTTCTCTGAGAAGTGATATTTGAATGGAAACATAGAAGGGGCAGCAACTTCAGGGTCTTGGAGGATCCTGATGGCAGCATTAGGTGTCATGTTGTGTTGGAGGGAAGAGGAAGAGGATAGTATAGTGTAGAATAGTGAGACAGGAGAGCCAGGGGAAGTGTTACATTCCTTCATGCTCCCCCTGCTGAGCTTTGTCTTTCATCTGCAGATTACTGTGAACTGGAAGTTCCTTCCAGTAGCTGTAGTGAGACTGTCTCACTTTATTAGAAAAGCAAAGAACTAGGGTGCTTCCTAACAAAGGAAATTAGTTCTCTGATAGTCCTAGGCCAGCAGTCATAAACCCAAGGGGTAGCATGGCTCTGCTCTCTGAGAGTCCTGTAGCAGAATCTGTAGATCCTTTCTGGTAACTTCTGGTTTTGGTGACAATCATTGATACCCCTGGGTTTGTAGCTATTTCACTGTCACTATCTGTTGCCTTTGCTGTCACAGCCCCCAATCCCCAGCCCCACATAGGCCTCTGTGTATCTTCTTATGGTTCTAATCTAACTCAATTACAGCTACAAAGATCCTATGTGTAAATCAGGTCAAGTTCACAGGAGGCTAGGATTTTGACAGACCTTTGTGGGGAGACATTTAACTCACAACAAGTGCCAGAAGGCAGTGCTGTTTGTGGAAGCCATGTTTCTCTTACAGAATGCAATGCAACAGGCCAGAACTACAATTCTGCTGGGAGGATGCCCAGGACGGAGGTGGCCAGGGACAAGTCAGTATCAGGCAGGATCTAGAGGCTAGATTTCCTATGCTCATTCCATCATAAGGTACTTTTGTGGTCTCCAACAGCACTGTGACCTCTTTGGCCCCACCTTCCACTCATCTAGTTTGAGAAAACAATGAGTTAATCAGGGTTAACATTGTCTAGGCTGTCTAGTAAGCAATTGCCTAGTTTTGTCTGATAACTAAAGAATTAAAAGACAGGAAGTGTTTTCGGAAATCAGGGCATCTTTGTGGAGTAAGCATGTGATACCAGGGATGCTGCGGGCTCTCTTGGGGTTCTAAGTCTCATGAATAGAAGAATTTAAGAAAAAAGTTAAATAGAAGTTCAAGGGCAGAGAACCAAGTCAAATAACACTTGAAGGTAGTTAATTTAGTGTTGAAAAGAAAAACACCTAGGGCAACAAACTGCTTGTCTCACAGCTGCCTGCAGGAGGAGAATGGAGAAGAGAAGCCAGGAAGGAAGTCAGCAGCATGGCAGCAGGCCACATGGTGGGGAGGAGAGCTTTGGAGAAGGAATAAAGAAGGGAGTGCAAAGCTTTGCAGAGGTTAAAAGTGCACTTAGGCAGTGGCTAGCATCTGAGAGAAAAAGGCAATAAAAAAAATCACAAAACAAGGAAGTTATGATGTTTCGAATCAGGGGTCTGCAAGTTAGGCAGACCTAGTAGACCTTATAATGGCTCAAGGGAATGGCCATGGGGTCAGGAATTTGGCAAGGAAATGTCTATTAACTTAACGTGAACCCACTTTCCTAGGCATCGTTCCTTAGCTAGGTTCCTAGCCTGTCCAGGACTCACTTCTATAGGAGGAGATGAGGGCATGTCTCCACTTAGAGGCAGATGCCATGCTCCACTGTAACTGGATTATTTACAGAAACAGGAGCATGAACAACTCCTGGCCAGTTACTGAGGGGAACAAAGCTCTCTTCCTCAGCACCTGTTAATTGTCTGTGCATCTTTGGGGAAGCGTGGAGCCTTGCGAGGCTCTCTGCTGTAGTAACTGTAGAAACCCTTAGGAAAAGCAGGGCCTCAAGGATCCCTTCCTCTTCCATGGAAAGTTAATGGGCTCAGTCATGTGTATCTCTCTTGAGTAATCATATCTGCTTGGAGTTCAAGGTGGGCAATGACCATATCATAGCTCGAGGACAGTGGTTTCACAACATGGACATAATTTATAATTGTTCTCCCAGCTAAGCTAGAGACGAAATAGTCAGTGTTCTGAATCCACCTTAGAGTCAACTGATGAAGACTTTTGATGACCCATCATAGATAGATAATCATGAGCACAGACTGACAGACACCTCACTTTGTGCTTTATTGTTTAGAGTCTTACAACTTGGTAAGGGACATAATCACAACTGTCTTAATACTCACTTTCAGGGAGAACTTTTTCATATTGTTTTTGTTCCTCTTATTTGGACAGAAGGTGGCTCTTTAAGCCTCAGAATCCCAGAGAGAAGGGGTGTTTCCAGAAGTGCTATCATGATGTTGAAGGCAGGGGAAGGAGTTGGCAAACTTCTAGTTCTGAAAACCGAGGCTTTGCAGGGTCACGAGGCATCATACTGGAAGGGATGTACGGCTGGGGCTAGGCAGTCTCTCATCTCTGTGACTTGGTTTCCCCACAATCAATGAGGCCATACTCATTTCTGTCCCATAGGCTAAGATTAAGTGAGGAATATATTTGGTACCCTTGAAAGTCCAAATGTCTCTTTGGGCAAACAGGGTGAATGCTTCAGGGAGAAAAAGCCAGTGAACACCTTTCTGGAGAGTCCTCCTCACCCACTCTGTGCCCTACCCTGCCAGGCAGGAACCTTTTGAAAGGCATCCTTTTCCCAACTGAACATGACACAGCCGCAGGGCGAGTTTTTCTGGTTCCACTTAGTTTGATTTATTATTGATTAGGCTGGAGATAAATTAGAGGCATTAGAGTAAGAGGCTGCAGTCTGTAGACTGTTTGCATTCTAGAGATGACTGCATTTGCTGGGACCAGAGTACTCTGTGTGTATGTCTGGGGGGCGGGCTGTGAAGTGAAGGGAGGAGGACCTTTTATAGAGGAGACAACCGAAGCACACAGAAAGTACAAGGTCATTCTCTAGTTGGTGAGGGCTGGGGTGCACTGTGAACTTTGCACACATGAGAGGTACTGGCACACAGTCTCTAATTGATGAGGACTAGGGTACAATGTGAACCTTGCACACATGGCCCTTCCTAGGTCTTTTTACTGGGAGGCATGGTGGGGCTGATTAATCTTGTGCTGAGTGTTGCCTCTGTCGTTTCCAAATTGTAAGAGGTTCAGTGAATGGCTTGCTTTATTATATATATATATATATATATAGTTAGCTAGTTAGTTCATTTGAAAATATAGCTCTCTCAAGCTATGTTTTTCTTTATTCTCTCAACTATTACATCCTGACTGCAATTTCCCCTCCCTGCTGTCCTCCCAGTCTCTTCCCCAGGTCCACTCTTCCTTCTTCCCCTTCAATAAAGGGCAGGCCTCCCAGGGATACCAATCAAACATGGCATATTAAGTCATAATAAGAGTAGGCACATCCCCACATATTAAGGCTGGATGATGCAACTCAGTGGGAGGAAAAGTGTCCCAAAAGCAGACAAAAGAGGCAGAGACAGCCCCTGCTCCCACTTTTAGGAGTCCCACAAGAATACCAAGCTGCACAACCATAGCCTATAAACAGAGGATGTAAGTCAGACCAATGCAGGTTCCCTGATTGTCTGATCAGTCTCTCTGAGCCCCAATGAACCCTGGTTAGATTCTGTGGGCCATTTTTCTGTGGTGTCCTTGACTTCTCTGTCTCCTATAATCCTTCTTCACCCTCTTCTGCAAGATTCCTAAAGTTCTGCCCAGTGTTTGTCTGTGGCCTCTGTATCTGCTCCCATCAGTTGTTGGATGAAGTCTCTCTGATCATAATTATGTTAGGCTTCTGTGTATGTATACCAGAATTCTTTAGGAACCATTTTGTTGACTTTATTTTTGCTGGTTATATTTGGATCTATCCTAGATCTTGGGGCTATCCTGTCTTTTGGGCATGGACTCCCCCAGACATGAGTCTTAAGTTGGACTAGTCATTGTTGGCCACTCCTACAAGTTCTGGTCGCCTTTACTCCAGCACCTCACCTCTATTCCTTCTTTCCATTGCTGTGTTCTAGCTACACTTTCATTCTTGCTTGGTTTTGGACATACCAAGAATGTCTTGCCTCAGGATCTTTGCATTGCTGTGGAATACTTTTCCTACAGACAGTCATGAGGCTCCCTGATAGTTACCATATCAAGGAGGATTTTCCCTGTCAGTTAGTTCTCCTTTACTTCTTCACTTTTCTTATTATTAATCACAACTCAATAAATGCACGTATTTATTTGTTGCTGTCTGAATACTCTAGTTATTTATGGATTACATAGTGTCTTAACCTAGCATTGATCATATTGCTGTCTCTTGTTATTTATGGATTACATAGTGTCTTAACCCAACATTGATCATATTGCTGTCTCTTGTGGTTTCTGTGAGGTAGGATTTTAGAACAGGCTCTACTAGGTGGTTCCTGCATAGGATCTTCCATATGGTTATTCACAACAAATGGAGAGACTGGTCACCTGCTCGAGGATGGCAGTAGTAGGAGCAAGAAGTACAGGTTTAGGATGAATGAAACGACATGACCATAGGTGGAACTCATATATAAAAGAAGAATCCGAAAAAAAAAGAAAAAAGAATCAAGACTCCTTAAGAATATTGGCAAAGCCTTCCATGTCTACCTTCTCCTCTGTAGGTGCAGGGCTTCTTCATGTGACCAGCTTGTGCTCTCTCATCGTGGAGACTTTAGGTGGTCTAACTTCTTACTCAGAAGTGCCAGCTTGTATGGATCTTGTGGCTTAGTTGGAAGTCACATAGTCATTTGCTCTGTTGAGCAGCTAGCCATGAATGCATGCATGCATGTGTATTCATAGTCCTTTGCGCAGGTGTATGTATGTTCACATGTATACGGAGGTCAGAGTTTAATCTTAGGTGTTCCTCAGGAGCTATCTTGTTCTTTGAGTTGGGGGTTGCTCAGTTAGGATAGGCTGATTAGCTAGCCAATGAGCTCCTGCTGCCTCTACCTCCCGGGGATGGGACTGCAAACATGCACCATCATACCCAGCTATTTGTGTGGATTCTGAGAACTGAGCTCAGGATCGTGTTCCGTGTGGCAAGCATTTTACTGACTGAGCCATCTTCCTAGCTCCTGTAGTTGCATCTTAAAACATTTCTTGCCAGGAGGTGGTGGCGCACGCCTTTGATCCCAGCATTCGGGAGGCAGAGGCAGACAGATCTCTGTGAGTTCGAGGCCAGTCTGGTCTATAAGAGCTAGTTCCAGGATAGGCTCCATAGCCACAGAGAAACCCTGTCTTGAAAAAACAAACAAACAAACAAAAAACAAAAACATTTCTTGACTAGCCTTTATGGGACAATAGGTTTGTCCTGCTTATTATATACTCCTGGATCTAGAACAATGCTTGGCACACGGGAAAGGATAACAGTTAAGAATGTGCTTAAAGTCTAGACCTGAATGGTGCTTTTATCTCTGTAGTTACCTACAGTCTGGCCCATCCATTGCATTCATTGCAAAGCACAGGAAAGACATAATACCAATTAAGTACAAGAAAACAGACTTAATTTAGAAGACAAAATGCAACATTACCTACATAGTCATGGTCATCAGGGACTTATTCTTAGAGTTTGTGCTCCCTTTATCTTTGTCTTTTTAGAACTGGATTCCAAGTTTAGTGCAATGTAGGCTAGAGCTCCTGATCTCTAGGGACTAGGGGTAAAGCTGAGGGCGGCCTTTAATAGCACTAGTTCCATGGTAGGGAAGCCAGTTCTGTGGTTCCAAAGCCAGAACTGCTGAGACCCTGAACTGATGACAGGTGTGTGTGTGTGTGTGTGTGTGTGTGTGTGAACCTTTATGTCCTTATTGGGCAGGAAGAGTCCATATCTGTCTTTCAGGCTGGATTAGCTGGATGAATAGAGCAGTAGGTGTAAAGCTCCAATCTAGGAGTGGGAAATGCTCGATTCCCCACTGGTGGCACGCAGCCTATATTCCAGGACATTTTGATATACAATGGAAATCAAGTTTAGAAAACCATTTCAAGCAGAGGTAAGTTCCATGAGCAGAGAAGAATCATGGTGAGCAGAACACAGTCAATAGAGTGGGCTCCGAAGCCTTTGTTGGCCAGAGGCCTGAGTCAAGGGAAGGAGGGAGCCGGCTTCTGGCCTAGGAAGCAGCTAGGGAAGTGCCTGGAAAGAGGTACTTTACTAGCCCTAGTGCTGCTCTAGTGGGCCACGTAGCTGGAGGGGTGGAGGGAGAAGGAAGGAGATGAGGTAAGGTGGGTAGGGCTGGGCTGTGGGGGTGGATCTCAACTCAGTTCTCCAAGATGCTGCTGTGAAGTGTCTGACAGTGAGCACCTCCCAGTCATCTGAATACCAGGTTCTGTACTCTAACCCGCTCTGCCCTCTGCCAGCTAAGAACCGTGGAGTAGGCAGCTATACTCATGCTCTCCTCCACAGAATTCTTTTTTCTACCTCAACTTCCATCTTCTTATTGCTGAAGATTTGGAACATTTTGCTCAATTCAGTCAAAAACAGAGAACATCCTAACTGATGAGAAATACTTATTTCCTTTATGAGATGGATGAAAAAATTTAAGAGGAAGGAGAATTTCCCTTTCATTAAACTTTCTGATTTATTTTCTATCCTAACGGATCAGCCTACCCCCGAGGCACTTGGTTAAGAGTTGCTCCAGTCTGCCTTCCACACAGCAGCATCAGGATGAGCATAGACAGATGTTGTGTCTCCTCAGAACTGCATGAAAAAGAATTTGTTGAAGGACACATAGACAGGAGCTCACTATTTATCCAATACTCTTACAGGCCCTGAGGAAAGAGATCAATGGCTCCCTGCTTGGGTTTCTCTTATTTCCTGTTATGCTGTGAGGTAGGGTTCAGGTATCCCAGATATTTATTGACAGTTTCCAAAAATGTAATCAGAATCTCAGAGTGGGAAACAATTTACCTAGAGCAAGTGGTTCTGATTAGCTTCTTGCTTTGGCCCAATATTAAAACAGCTAGGAAGCCCTTCCCCATAGGCTTCCAAACTTTGTCTTGATCTCAAGTTTAAGCAAACACTAAAATTGAAACAGCTCAGCTGCCCTCACTGAGCATCCATGCACCTTCCCCACTTACCTTCCGTTCCTACACCCCTGCTTGTCCTCAGAACAGGAAAGGTTTGTTTGACTTGAAGATACTGTAGGACCCCAGGCCTGGGTGTTTACTCTAGTGCATTAATCTTTTCAAACAAAGCTTCCTCTAGCTCAAGACCAGATCAGTTCTTCATTTGATATCCCTCACAGGGATTTGAGTTCAGAATTCTCTGAACTCCATAATTTATTCAGAGGTTAGAATGACCTAGAAACACTTTTACATGGAACACTATGGTAATGAATGTATTTTCTTTTGTCAATCAGACTAAGAAAATATTTCTGGGAATATAGTCAGTTTAATATATTGTTTGTAATTTGGTCTGTAAGTCCATGAAATAATACAGACTTTTAAGTCTTTTAACTCTTAAAGTCAGGGTTTTTTCCTCCCAGTTTAAAAAAAATCACATTTCTATTTGATCATTGAATTTTTCTATTTTTTTTGTCTCTTGAACACATAGGCCATCAAATGTATGATATTTTCAAGAAACATCATGGGAAGCAAGATTAACTATAAAAAGATTAATCTATTTTGTGTTGATAGTATGGTGGAATCATTTGACTCACATTTTCTAAGGGTTGAATAACTGTGCCGGTTTCTCAAGCTTACCAAATGCAGTATCTGGACAGACTGGGACATGTTCATGGTCAAGGACAGAGGAATTGGGTGTTGAACTCTGGGTTTGAGTTCAGACTTTGTTATTTGCTGGCTGGGGTGGTGGACCTGTTCAATGGTTCCAGTGATCCAGAGTCTCTGCCTGTAATTCAAGGGTCAACTGCACTTTCCTCCTCTTCCTACTGTGGTGAGATTGTTGCATATTGATGTGTACTGCTGTATATTGATGTGGACTGCTGTGTATTGACATGGACTGCTGTGTATTGACATGGACTGCTGTGTATT
>JABTXL010003263.1:295906-340093 GCA_025134845.1 Neodon shergylaensis
ATTGATGTGGACTGCTGTATATTGATGTGGACTGCTGAATATTGATGGGGACTGATGTATATTGACGTGGACTAATGTATATTGACGTGGACTGATGTATACTGACATGAGCTGCTGTGTATTGATGTGGACTGGAGCTTCGAGTCATAAGCACCTTGGGCTCAGACATCATCAAGCAGAGTCTTTGCTCACAGTGCTCTTGGACAGAGACAGGTCTTCTTTCTCTTCTACTCTGTCACAGAAGGACATATGTGGGTCAGAGCTAAATTTTAAGGTGAAAAAACAGTCCCTCCAATACCATCCACCTTTAAAGTATTCAGGGGCTTCATGCAATTCTCTAGGGACTACCATCTCAGGTAGCACACACAAGCCATTCTTAGTCCCCTTTAAGATGATGGCAGCAATTGCATTTTCCCCTGTGGTTGTCATGAGAACTTCCTGTTGCTGCTCCCAAACTCTCTACTTGTTACTTTTATTGTTACTATTGGAGCTTTACCATAGCAATAAAAACCATTACCATAGAGTTCATGTGACAACACAGGTGGAGAAACTGGCACAGAGGAGGAACTCGGCTTGAAGACAGAAAAGCCCTATCTAGACACTAACTCTTTTGAATCCCTAGACAGTCATCTTCCCATTGACCTGTGCTATAAAACAATTCTGTAGCCATTTTAGCTCTTCAACTCCAAAAGTTTTATCTATAGGGTTTAAATATTCCATTTCTGGTCGACTGTGCAACCATGGAAACTGAATGAGATTTTGACAAGGCAGCAAACAAATTAGCTTGCAAAGCCCCCACAAATGATTTCATCGCTGAAGTGTTTAAGCTGCAGATATTCTTGCCACTTCAGTCAAGGCCCTTTCCAATGACTTTTATAAATCTGCACTCCCTAAGCAGTCAGTCCATGGTGGGACAAAGAAATAAACATGTTTCTTCCCGAATCTAGCACTGCTCTCTTCCACCATGACTTCAGCCCTGTTGTCTAGCTCTTAACCCCTGTGTGTTTATTCATGTAGAGATAGTTTCATATCTCAGGCTGCCTTCAAATTTGTAATGATCCCCCTATATTCTGAATGTTGGGATTTCAAGCATGCACCATTGTCTCTAGATCTACGCACTTTCAGCTGAGGAATTTGAAGTTCATGGAAGGAAGGAGGCTTTTTACCACTATATATGTGGTGTGGCAGCAGAGATCCAAGTATGGCCTTCTCTGAGTCCACATGCTGATGTCCTGAGGGTCATCATGGGCTGCTCAAACCTGTGGGCAATCTCATTTACTCAAGTGTATCTTGTATTCATAGCCAGACAGGCCAGTGCATCGAGATGTGCATCTGATTGTGCCAGTTGTAAACGTTTTCCAGTGTTATCTCTGTCCATGGTAGTCACGTTCATATGGCACATCAGGCTGGGTGATGCAGATCATGTTGGAAGATCTGGGGTAGATGACTGGTAAGATCTTTCCCCCCAGTCTTTTGCAGAGACAGGGTTTCCTCACTTAGAAGTCTCTTGGTCTATGCCTGTGTCATGTCCAGCATAAGGACTGCATTGAATAAGCACGTACCAGGCTCACTCGCAACCCCTGAGAAGTGGCTGAAGAGTGTTAGGAACCAGATATTATAACAGATGGAGAAGTCAAAAAGCTTGATTAAGGTCAGGCAGCCTGTAAGTGTGGAGATGTATTTCCGTGGCAGCTTTGCGTGTCTCAATTCTGTGTGCTCTGTGAATGAAAACAATGATATGAAAACTCTTAAGTATCATTGAGAAGATATTTATTGTAGATATGAGGAAAAGTATAGCTAGAGGCTATCTGGAAGGGTCCAGATTGAACAGGGCCTTGAAGAGAGAGGGGGGGGCTTCTTCCCATACCTATGATGGTCTCACTAAGGAACACTTTCTTGAGGATCCCATCCAGTGCCACATCTGTTACTGCTGGAAGTATGAGAAGAAAGGAGGAGTCACATAGTTCCACCTGCCCTTGGATCTGCTATTTCCTAAGCTCTACAATTCAAGGTGTTCCAATATTCTACACAGATGGAGACACCAACTTCCTGGTCCTGCAGCCCTGATATTCCTGGTACAGCCTTCTCTTCCTTCTCTAAGACAACCCAGACCACACTCTATCCCTGCTGCCTACCCTGGGCTGATGTGACAGTAAATCCAGATGGCCCTTTGACAAGTCTTTCACGACTGGCTCAACAGATCTTTTGGCAGCTGCCTTCCACTCTGGATTAATGTGGCTGTGGGGATGACAGAAGGACACTCAGAATTAAAGTGGAATTTTGGGTTTTAGTTAAGAGAAAAGAGAAGCTCTTTAGGATGGGTGGAAGCATAGTATAGGTCATTATTCAATTACAGCATAAATTTAAAAGCAATTGCTCCTGGTTTGCTCATTAACATTTCAGGGCTTTAAAAAATAACAGTGAAAGGAAAACGCCCACGATATGGATGGTGCAAACAGCCGTTGGCTCACTAATGATAGGATCTGTCAGCCTTCCTCACTTGTGAACTGGATTCTGGATATCTCATAATACACAGACAACTCTGAAGGGGAGGAAGTTGGGACATTGAGCCTTTTTCAGGTTTTGTGATGGGGAGAGTCTTCTGTTTTGTGTTAATTTCATTGGTTAATAAAGAAACTGCCTTGGCCCTTTAATAGGACAGAAAATTAGGTAAGCAGAGTAGACTGAACAGAATTCTGGGAGAAAGAAAGCTGAGTCAGGCAGTCGCCATGATTCTCCCACTCCAGACAGACACAGGTTAAGATCTTTCCTGGTAAGCCACCTTGTGGTGTTACACAGATTATTAGAAATGGGTTAGATCAATATTTAAGAGCTAGCTAATAAGAGGCTGTAACTAATGGGCCAGGTAATGTTTAAAAGAATACAGTTTCTGTGTAATTATTTCGGATGTAAAAGCTAGCCATGTGGGTGGCCGGGCGTTGGGAACGCTGCCCGCCACTCTTAACTACAGAGTGGCGCTCCAACGTGATGGACTAAATCCACTTAAAAATCTGAGAGGGCTTTTAAAAAAAGGGAGAGAGAGTTTAACACAACTTTTGGCTGTTTGTGGGTGGCTTGCTGCAAAGAAATTTTCCTGACTCAGCAGCAGTAAAAAAACTGGCTGTTTTAAAATGCTAGCTTTCTGGGTTGTGCCACTATTGCGATCTCTGTCTGGCTCCTGCAAGAGACAGAGCTTTTGAATGGAGAATTTGGAGTAAAATGCTACAGCTTGCTTGATGGCAATGCGGACTGCTGTGTGTCTGGAACTGTATGTGGCTCAGGGGCACCAAATGGCTCTGAGGCAGAAGCGGCTCAGCTCCACCATGCTGAACTGTGCTGGTCTCAGGCAGGAACTATCGTAATTACCATAATAACAGCACAGTTAAGGTTTAGACTGGCAGTAAACAGGCGGTACCATATTACCCCTACATGGTGCAACTTAAGTTTTTAAGACGTGCTTAACATTTTAAGAAATGCTCCTGGAGAGTAAAAAAAATACATATTCACAATAGGACAGATTCAGACCTGATCACAATGAATCACAATGTTGGATGAGTGTACGTAGGCTTGAGAGAGAAAAAAAAATAGAGAAAACATAAAGTTAATGCCCTTAAAAAAGGATAACGTCTTTAAAGAGACAAAATAAAGTAAAATAATAAAATACAAATGTCACATAAAAATAAACAATTCACAGAGAATCTGGATTCTTTGTATTATTGTGTTTTCTTTAAAATTTTTGACTGTAAAGGAACTAAATACAGAGAGACATTTCATTATGTGGTCTGCCAAACTACATGTATGTTCTAAAGGTATCATGATTTCAGAATTTGGGTCTAAGGATATGATGCTTTGGAGAGGGTCCTCTTTTGTTTTCACAGAGGATGAGACCCTATGGATTGCTTCTATCCCAATATGGTATGATAGACCACACCCTCCTGAAAGGTCACCATAAACACCTTCAAAAAATTACTTCACTCAACTGCCGACTGAGATGACCCTGGCACACAGGTTATACCGTGAAAGATCTAAATAACAGCGACCCCATTCAACAGAAAGCAGTTTGGAGAGAAATAACTGCACCTATATTCCCAAATATTGTTTAAAAATGTTCTTTTACATTTAAAGGGGGAAATGATATAGGTATGAATAATTTGCATTGGTATGGATTTTAAGGTCAATTTTGTTATATGTATATGTATTTCTGCTCTTGATTAAGGTATTATGATTATGTAGTTCATTTAAAAATGTAATGTATAATTAGGAAATATAAGTTGTTAATGGATAATCATCGAGAATAGTCAAGCTTGTAGTCATGTTAGATTTTCTAGATATGTAGAGATATATTTCAGTTAAATAGGCATTCTTCATATCTTTCAAAGACTACAGAATATGGCATTTTAAATGTTTTAATAACTTAGGGTTTTTCATGACAATGAGACACGTCTGCTCCTGGCAGCACCAATCTACTTCAAGAGGAAGATGGGCATTGAAGAGGCTCCTTATGGAATTGGTTAGCCATTTGGGCAAGAAACTGCTCTTGCTTTTGCTTTAGGTTAAAGTTAAAGCCTTTCTTTTTTGTTTAAACAGAAAAAGGGGAAATGATGGGGGAGAGTCTTCTGTTTTGTGTTAATTTCATTGGTTATATAAAGAGACTGCCTTGGCCCTTTAATAGGACAGAAAATTGGGTAGGTGGAGTAGACTGAACAGAATTCTGGAAGAAAGAAAGCCAAGTCAGGCAGTCGCCATGATTCTCCCACTCTAGACAGACACAGGTTAAGATCTTTCCTGTTAAGCCACCTTGTGGTGTTACACAGATTATTAGAAATGGGTTAGATCAATATGTAAGAGCTAGCCAATAAGAGGCTGTAACTAATGGGTCAGGCAGTGTTTAAAAGAATACAGTTTCCATGTAATTATTTCGGGTATAAAGATAGCCATGCGGGCAGCCGGGTGCCAGGAACATAGCCCGCTGCTTCTAATACAACAGTTTTGGTGTGAAATGTCCCTCACAGGATCATTTTTTTGAGTGGTAACAGCTGGTGACACTATTTGGTGCTGTGGACTGTTTTAGACAAGGAGCTTCCTGGTGGGTGTAGGGCCCTACAAGTAGGGTTGTGGGTTATAACTCTGGCCTGATTCTGGCCTGAGCTCTCTTTTTGTTTCCCGAGCACTGTGATGTAGCTGGCCATCTCAGTCTCACATTAACACAGCTGTAAGCTTCCTTCTCCCACTGTAGTGCTCTTCTTGTGGTGCAAGGCTATATCCTTTCAAATTGTCAGCCCAAATAATCCTTCCTTATACTGCTTTTGCCTGAGGGAAGCAGCTAATACAAGGCTTACCCTCTTTCTTCAAAAGGACCTCTACACCAGTTGTGTCCAATCTGTACCTTGTGAATCACACATCTTCATAGACAATTAGAAAATGCACACAGCACATTTATAGTGTATTACATAATAATATAAGACCATGTTATATGATCAGAAGTCTAGACACTCTTGTACTAACTCAGTACTTCAAAATATGACCCAATAAGGAAAATCACTATTAACTTCACCTTTTAGATAAAGACATTGAGGCAAAATCATTAAATTGAGTTGGCATAGGCAATATAGTGAGTGAGTGGTAGGGCCAGGGTGCAGAGGGCATATTTGTTGCTCAGTAGTACCTGGCCAAGGAAGCTGAGGCACACCCTGCACCCAAGTCCTGGATGCTTGTGTAAATCTGATTGCTGGACAAATCCTTAATAAAACTAAAAGTTCCAAGCTTTCCTCCAAGCTGGGGGTCCAGCGGAGCTACACTTTCCCAGAGAGCCCATCTCTCTTCTGATTTACACTGTCACATTGTATAGGAGACCTATCCTTGCAGATCTAGTTCTTGTGAACCCTAAAGTCTGATTTCAGAGCCTGCTCTTGGGGCTCACAAAGCGGGGAACAGCTTTATTTTTATTAATGCAGTTTGGTATGTTTTATGTATTGTGTATGGCAGAAGGAGCAAACCATGGTTTTTGACATAAACCAAGTGGGAGTAAAATCCATGAGCCCAGCTCTTATTAGCACAACCACCACCAGGAAGGCCATGTCCAAAGTTTTCCACAGCCTTCTCAGCAGCATGATGATGGGGACCAAGTATTGAGACAAGCAGTACAATTTTAGGAAGTTTTAAGGAATTCCAGGGTTATGTAGTTGAGAGTGTGGATCAAGTCATCAAAGGTCTGGGGTCCTTTGAGCAGCCTACTATTGTCAATGTGTGACTTCCATTCTCAGAGCCACAAGGTGGCTGTTGTCCCTCAATAAACTCGTACAAAATTTGCACAGGAAACATTAGGAAAAAAGCAAGGGAATGAAGAACTGAGTTCCTTAAGCCGGCTTAACTTTATGGAACATTGTACCTTTCTTGAAAGCTCTACCGGTAAAACCTCACTGGTTATTCTCAGACCTATAGGCTCCTAGTTCCAGAGAAGTTGGGGAGATGAATATTTTTAACTGAACAAAACAGATTTTTCAAAGAGAGGGTAAAGAGGATCCAAAAGCTCATGGTGTCCTAGCCAAATCCATCATTCTAGCATGGAAATTTCATGAGTACCCAGTTTTATGAGTCAAATGCACATGTGTGTCTCTGTGTGTCCTGTGTGCATAGTGTGTGTGCGGAGGCCAGAGGTTGGTGGTAGATATCTTCACTGACTAGTGTGTGTGCGGAGGCCAGAGGTTGGTGGTAGGTATCTTCACTGACTTTTCTCCACTAATTTTTTGATAGAGAGGCTCTCACTGAATGTGATGAGTCAGGAGCTTGAGGATCTTCCTATGTCCACTGCCTCCAGCCTTGGGCTATAGACACATGCTACAGTGCCTGGCTCTTTACACGAGTGTTGGTGGTTCTCATGCTTGCACAACTTTCCTGCCTGAGAAATTTCTGTAACCCCAGGAGTTTGACTTTCCACAACTCCAGGGGAAAATGAATCATGACAGCCCTTGAAGAAACAGGTCAAATGCTGGCCTAGACACTAAGTAACCACAGTAGCATTATAATATATACACTCCAAAAGCTCTAAAAATTTACTTTTTCCTCACATGAAATCCGATCAATGACATGGTGAGGATGGGCCTGGCTCTGATTCACAGAGCCCCACTGACGGGTAGCCTCATTGCTCACTTCAATAGGTGGCTTTGAGGCACCAAAGGTCAGCTAGCAGATGGGTTTAGAGAGAATCCAGGACGGAAGACTGGGAAACACAGCCCAGCTGTGGCTGTGGCAGGAAAGAAAGCAGATTTGCGCATTGCTGGCTAGGGCTCAGCCAGTGCTCTCAACTCCTCAGTCATCTGACAAGCTACAAAGGGATCCGTGCTGACGGGGTGAAGTGGAGCTTTCTTTGTTCTGAGCCATTGCTTTTTAGGCCTCTTAAGAAGTACAGATTGTCTTTGATTGTCCCTTGGGCCTTGTGTATGCCAATCACATTTGCCAGCAAATGACCCAAAGGCCAGTGTCATCTATTGAATGGTAAATGCTGAGGCGTACCAGACTTACATGGTCTACTCGTTGATTTTTCACTACTGCCACCTTTTGGCTCAGTGGTCTAGTTTTCCTAGTTATGGCTACCCCAGTGTCTTAGCACAAGGTGTTTCTATCACCTTTTGCTTTCTATCTTTTCTTCCTTTCCTCTTTTTTTGTGTATATGTATGTATGCACACATGTGTGAATGTGTGTGGGGTAGTACATATATACACATATGTGTGGATGTATATGGGGGAGAGGAAGATGTTAGGTGTCTTCCTCAGTCATTTCCAATTTCATTTTTTGAGATGGCTTTTTATTGAACCTGAAGTCCCTGATCTGTTCTGGCCAGTGAACCCCACACATGTACTGTAACTTCTTCCCAGTGCTGGAGGTACAACTGGGTGCTGCTGTACCTGGCATTGAAGGTGCATTCTGGGGATGGGAACTCAGGTTCTCATGCATGTATGACAAGCATATTACTGACTGAACCTAGATTCATGCTTCTATGTCCTAAAATATTCCAGACATTTCAATGTCTCCCCTGTGCTCTCACCTGGAGCTTGAGTCAGGAGAGACTAACTCCTTCAAGTAGTCTCCTGTTCAGAATTCTGGCTGGGTTCTAGTGACAGAAAATGTATATGAGTTGAGATTTTACTATCTAGGTGGATTAAAGTATCCAATGCACAGACTCTTTAATGATTTCAATACACTAAAGAATAAAAGCTGGTCAAGTTCTGCTTTTTTGTTTCTGGACATTATACCTTTTCTGGGTTTCATGTTGATTTCTTTATATGAGAATTCCTTTTAGTGAATTTGTTTGCTCTGGGTACAAAGAGGGCTTGCTTATGTGGAATAAGTGTGCGTGTGTGTGTGTGTGTGTGCGCGCGCGCGCATGCATGCCATTTAAAAATTTGTATCTGAGCCAGGGTGTTGCTTAGAGGTACTTAAGATGAATGTGTGTTTTGGCTGAATTCCTTCATACAGTCACAAGTTCCTATTCTCAGAACACCCACCTTGTTCCTGCTGTCTTTCTTGTTGTCCCATGGTGCATCTGGACACAGAGCCTTTTTAGTGAACGTAGAACAAATGACAAGTTTAACATGATGAGGCAGTATTTATTAAACACCCACATTTTCTTCATCAAATCCTCTTTAAGACCCACATGTGGCTATTAACTTTCTCCTTAATCTCTATTCTCTCTGCTTCTCTTGCTGTCCTTAACCCTGATGCTGAGTGACTAGCATAAAGCAGAGTCCTAGCAAGGATTCCCTATGGCAGTCTTCTGAGCTATGCATTGTATTTTCTCCCTCATCCTCAAAACAAGGATGCAAGGTTTCCACATACTACATCCAATGGTGCCCCTGTAGAACATAAAATAGAAGCAAGCTATTGCTCCTTCCCTGGTGATAAACAAAGCTGTTCCGAAGGCAGAGAGGATTCAGGGTTTGAGAAGATCCACCCTGCTTCCTCCTCTTTCCTCTATGATGTCTTTTCCCCTAGAGTCCTGGCCGTGTCTTACAACAGGAGCCACAGAGCACTACCATGATTCACATACTCCAAGGGTGACACCCCCCCCACCTCTGCCTGGCCCTGCAGGAAGGTTTTTCACTGAGACCCCTGTCTCCCTCTGGCTATGCCACCATCTGTGTCTTATCCTGGACTTTAACGTTCCCCTACATAATTTTGAGGACACTAACACCTACTAAGACTCCTTTGCTTCATGTGGTCCTGCTATGGTCTTGAAGAACTCTGATGCCCAGCAGGCTGGTGCTCAATGATTCCTGGAATATTTAAAGAAAATAGAATCAGGAAACAAGCAGTTGTGCTTTTCTAATATCTCTGACAGTTCCAGCCAGAATAAATAAGGCATACAGAAGGTCACTTCATACTGATTAAAGTAGTAATTTACCAAGAGGACCTTACAATATAAACATATGCACATTAAACATCCAAATTTATAATATACATATATATTATATACAATATAACATATATTTATAAACACAGTTTAATGACTGCATAAAAATAATGGGTCACTTAAATACCCCACTCCCACATCCTGAAAAAAAAAACAGAAAACATCTATGTTAGATGGTACTAGAGATCAAATGAACCTAACAAACATCTTTGGGACATTTTATCTCAACCCTACAGATTACATAGTAAAGTCTTCTCAGCAGCTCAGAGAACTTATACAAAATGCATTATTTAGTAGGACACAAAATGAGTCTTAACAAGTTAATAAAAATTAAATACTTTATAACAGTTTTCTGTGTACATTGGAATAAAATTGAAAGTCAATAGCAAGAGAAGCTACAGAAAGTACAAAAATTCATGGAGATTTAATAATATACTATTGAATGAATGAATATACTATTGAATGATGAATGGGCCACTGGAGATATAAAGGAGAAAACAAGACTTCCTATAATTGGATGAAAATGAAATATAACACACCTTTGGGGTATAATGAAAGCAGCCCTCAGAGGTAAGTTTATAGCTGTTAAGTTCCTATATCAACAAATTAGAGAGATCTCAAATAACTTACTGATGCACCCTGAGGCTTTTGAAAAATGTGAATGAGTCAAACTCCAAATCAGTTGGTAGAAAGATAAAAGATCAGGCCATAAATTAATTAAATGGAAATAAAAAGTAAAGAGAATAAATAAAACAAGGAATTTATCTTTGAATTGACAAATAAGATTGATAATCTTAGTCCCACTAATTAAAAGAATGAGGGGGAAGATATACATTAACAAAATTAGAGATGAAAAGAGAGAGACACTACAACAGATACCAGTGAAACTGAGAAAATATTAGGTCAGCACTTAAAACCTCACATTCCTTTAAATTTGAAAAAATCTATAAATGTGTGATACATATGATGTCCAAAATTAAATTAGGACAAGACAAACAATTAAACAGGTCTCTAACAAGCAATGATATTGAAGCAGTTGAAAGGAATCTCCTATCTGAAACAAATCCATCCCCAGATTGGTTCACTGTTGTACTTGCTGAGGGAGGTGATTAATGGATGATATTGGGAAGGAAGGTGCTTATTTGTGCTCTAGTGGCCTTGGGGAATCTGCAGGATAGCCTTGGCAGCACAGGCTTCACCAGCAGGCAGGGAAGGAATTGGTTGTGTAAACCGGTCTGGTGACAGAGGCTGGCTGCAGAAGGGACAATAGGGAAATCCAGGAGTGAAGTCTGAGGGGCTTCCCAGTCCCATTCTTTGCAGAGCAGACCTTTGAAGTAGCCAAACAGATGGGTAGCAAGGAGCAGTGAGAAAGAAGGAAGAGACTGAGCCTAGCAAAACCACATGGATTTTGGTGGAAATTGATATGGAGTAGCCCATTGGAGTAAGAGAAGAGAGAGTACTGAACAATTCTAAAAGTGCTGTGATGACCCACTAGTCCCAGATCAAGAGAGGCCTGAGACATGAGACAGTCCACTGGACATGGTGAAATGTGCACTCTGATTTCTGGATTGGCTATGGTTTTGGAACACAGGACTGTTACCTGCCTCAGACTTTGAGGTTTGAGAAGTCACAGTGGCCTGGTTGTCTTAACTGTGTCTCTCAGACTGATGAATAAAACCTCAATCTAAATTATAGAACTATATAAAAGGTATGTGGCCATACCACTGTGAATTGTCCTGATCTCTCTGGTCACTGAAGCTAAGCAGAATCTGGCTTGGTAAGTACTTGGTTGGGAGAACTGTATAGAGTGAATGGTAGAACTGTGGCCTGTTCCTTTTGGGATTAGTGAAAAATCTTTTCCTGAAGTTGAAGGGTATGGTTTCAGTGAACCCCATTCATCAGGCTGGAGTGAGTTTCAGCAGAGCTGAGACGTGGAAAAGACTTCCAAAGGCAGTAGAATTATAGATGGTCTAGCCTGTATTGTTCTTCTATCCTGGAAGGGCCTTTGACATTGGTTTTCGGTTTGTTTGTTTAGTGTAATTTAGTTTAACAAATTCTGTTTAAAGGAGAGATTAAACATGTCATCGATCTTTTGGCTCCAAATCCTTATGGTCACGTGTGTTGCAGAATTCTCCTTTTTTAGCTTTTAGAAAGGTAATATGATGCATAATACCATAATACCACATATACCACAGCAGAATGTGGGCTTCTCCCTGCAATCAAATACATAAACTGTAACAAACATCCTTAGCTTAAGGCAGGTGGAGGGTCCACTAAATGAGTTACCCAGGTACTTTAGTTCCTAGAGCTTGCCTGCCATCTTTTTAGACATGTGGTAAGGACCAGTTGATGGAGTATTTTAAGACTCAGATTAGATGCGTGTGGGAAATGAAGCAGAAAGGAGAACCACAGAGGGCAGAGGGACTTCTGAAATCTCACAAATGCTGACATCGTTTCAAAGGAGGGGGGGGGAAGCACATGGATTTCAGGAGGAGAGTTGGTAATGAAGAACAAATCTTTAAGGATAAAAAGCCACCTGGCTTCAAGATATGGAAGAACAGATGCCATGCAGCAAATCCTTGTGTAATAAGATAACAAGATTAATGCCAGGCATACAGTGGGTGGACTTATGAGTGACACTGGAAAAGTAAGAGAACCTTGGCCTGCTGGATAGCAGAGAAACTGGATACCTGTGCAAAACAATCTTCCTTTAAGTACAGTGTAATTACAAAAGCTGTATTCCCTTGTCTATTGTACACAGATACAGTCTTCTGTTGTGTTTATGGACAGACATACCCACTATAGCCACTAGACACCTTGTTTTACCTAGTGCTTGAATAAAACAAATAGCATGACCAAAGCTTTCATTCTCCCTCTTTACGCGTCTCCAGCTAGTGCCTGATGACTTCCTGGAGTCCGCAGTGCCTGATCCCATCTGCTCATGCTCCCTCACTTGGTGATTGCTACTGTCGCTACCTGAGATTTAGCATTCCTATGAACTCCACCTAAGCCCATGATTGATTGCTGATCCAGAGTACGAGGCTCTGTAAAAGGACAAACTACAAGATAGAAACCAGTTCTCTCTAATTCCATGCATTCTGTTCCAGTACTTTTTAGCCTTTCTTCTGCTTTAGATCTAGCCTTAAAGGTTCTCAGGGGCTCATCCTTGTAGCTTTTTGTTCCAGCCCCAGGGAAGTGATCAATTCTAGGTGAGAAATTGTAGCCTGCTTAATGGCTGCAATTGGTCTGGGCAGTTAGACAGGACTTTATTTTTAGAAAAGCTCTGCGCTTCATTCATATTCTCCCATAGCTGTTTTAACATGCTTAGAAGGTTGAGAACAAGGAGTCCTGCATTTCCTTTTTCACAGGACCTTGGTTAATTGTGCTATATGGATTCTGATGGACTTCATACAGGCCCTACCACATTCCATATTGCCTATATGCACTGCTTTGAGCTTCCCGATAGATTCCACAGCCCTGCTGTTGATGCGGTAGATACAATTGTCTTTGGACTTGGCATCTTTATTTATGTCAACTCATTACTTTTGACCAATGAATGGGATGTAAGAGTTTAGGGACAAGTTGTCCTCCCTTCTTCTCTCCCCCACTTCCAGATACACCATCCTGAGCTGCATTTGATGGGGTATCTTAAAGGATGATTCTATAGGAATCAGTAACTTCTGAATTAGTTGTTTTTCTCTTTGCTGCAACAAAATACTAAACAAAAGCAACTAGAGGAAGGAAAGGTTGGTTTAGTTAATAGTTTGAGAGTGTAGTCCTTTATTACAGGGAAGTCCTACTGGCAGGAGCTTGAGACAGCTGATCACATCACATCCACTGTCAGGAAGCAGAGACAAATACATGTTGATTCTCAGGTTGCTTTCTCCTTTGTATTCCAGTGGTTGGGGAAAATCTTCACATTTTAATGAACATAATTTAAAAAATATATAATGAGCATGCCCATAAATCTGCTTCTAAGGTGATTTTGGATCCAGCGCACTTGCACATCCACCCTGGATCATCTCTGCCCCAGGCACATTGCCTTCCTTATTCCTGCTCTTAGGTTTGCCCTTCTAACGTAGCAAGACTGTTCACCAGTGACAACAATATCATTTATACTAGTGCTTTCCAGGAGAGGTTAATGATAAAGGGTCCTTCCTGGCAATTCTCTCTAAATACATCCTTACACAAAAACTCAGATGCTCATGAATGCTACAGACTAGCATGGAAGACTGGGTTCTTTCCCTCTCTCCAGTTCAAATCTTGTCTTAGTAGTCAGTCACAGACATATGACTTCTCCTAGCTGGGTGCTCTAGTATTAGGTTCTGCTACACCCCAAATCTCATTCTAGTCCTCAGCTTATGCTGTAGATTAAATAAATCTCTTAAAACAATCAATACAGGATCTAGCACTGAGGGCAGTTTTTTTGTGAGTTGGTCATTGTTATTATTTGTGCATGTTTGGGAAGGTTTATCTTCCTGGATCCAAGCTTAGTTTTGGGCCTGGAGACTGGTTTTATGTGTTTTATGTTCAGAAAGGAGATAGGTAAGGTACCGTAAAACATTGTCAATAGGGTTGTGTTGTAAGGAGAGCATTTGTTCATTTTCCGGCTGCCTAGACTCCTGAAATAACCAAACAGAAACAATACTATTTAAATCACTGCTTGGCTCATTAGCTCTAGCTTCTTATTTGTTAATTCTTACATCTTAATTTAGCCAATTTCCATTAATCTGTGCATCACCACGAGGTAATGGCCTACAGGAAAGTTTCAGCACGTCTGTCTCTGGCAGTGGTTCCATGACTTCTCTCCTGACTCCACCTTCCTTCTCCCAACATTCAGTTTAGTTTTCTCCACCTATCCTATCAGGCCAAGCCAGCTTCTTTATTAAACAATAGTATTCACAGAATACAGAGGGGAATCCCACATCACTTCCCCTTTTCTGCTTAAATAAAAAGGAAGGTTTTATCTTTAAATAAGTATCAAGCAAGAATTAGTTACAATATTTATATCTACTTTATCTTTTCTCATAACTAAGAAAAAGTATAACAATAAATTATTCAACTCCATCAAAGACTCTAGAAGGATATAACATACCTAAGTAAACAGGAAATGCATTGTAAGCAACTTCCAAAACTCTAGAAATGACAGAGACATCTTGCTGCCTGAAAAGTCACCCAAAGTTCTTCTGTACCATTGGGGCATCCATCCTACAGGTTTATAGTATCCTGCAGACTTTTCCACAAAGCAGGAAATTTCAAAGACAGTTCTGCCTATATTGGCAGTTTGTCAGTCACTTTCTTCTGTGTCCTGCAGAATGTCTAGCAGACTCTTTCATGAAGCAGGAACCCTGAAGGATCATCTCACCTTTAGGCAAGTTCAGAAGTCATTTCTCTGTGGGTCCTGTATGTCCAGTTCACCCAACATACCACCAAACAGTCCTTGCAATAGCAGTTTCTTGCCCAAATGACTAACAAACTCCATAAGGAGCCTCTTTGATGCCCATCTTCCTCTCAAAGTAGATTGGTGCTGCCAGGAGCAGCTGTGTCTTACTGTCATGAAAAATCCTGTTCTTTAAAACAGTTTAAATGCCATATTCTGTAGTCTTTGAAAGAGCTGAAGAATCCTTATTCATCTGAAATACATCTCTGTACATCTAGGAAATATAACTAACATGACTATAAGCTTGACTATTATAAATGACTCTCTATTAACCTATATTTTTAATAATATATTACATTTTTAAATGAGCTGCAGAAATACAATACCTTAATCAAGGGCAGAAATATACATATAACAAAATGACCTTTGTTTTATGTATAAGCCAAGATCCATACCAATGCAAATTTCAATAGCATACCCTCTTTAAATGTAAATATACATTTATAGAAAATATTTTGGAATATGCTTCATGCTGTCTATTGGGTGAAGTAATTTTTTGAGGGGTGTTCAAGGCAGCCTTTCAGAGGGTCTTGGTCCATCAAACTACATTAGTCCGGAAGGATTCCACAGGTTCTCATTCTCCGTGGAAACAAAAGAATAACCTCTTTTCCAAAGCAACATATCCCTAGACCCAAATTTTGAAAACAAGATATCTTTAAAGTATATATGTTAGTTACTTAGCTTCTTCGCAGTCAAAAAACTCAATGGAAACACAATAATACACATAATCCAGACTCTCTGTGTATTCTCCACCTTTACATGGTTTATTAGTTTTAAATATATTACTTTTTATTAATATTTTATTATCTTTACTCCTTTAATATACGGCTGTCTGTACTGTCTCTTTAAAAACTTTGTTTTACTTTTTTATAAACCATTTACTTCTTTTTATAACTTGTTATACTCTTTTTCTGCTCTCTTCAAAGCCTACATGCATTTTTAAAAAACACACTGTGTCTCATTTAGAGGTCTCTTTCATCTGAATTTATCTTTATGGTATAATCTGTAATCCTTTTCTGACCAGAAGTGCTTCTTAAAATGCTAAACCCTCCTTATGAACTTAAGCAGCACCATTGCTAGGGGAAATACTGCCTGCTTGCCCCGCCCAGCCCAGCATGGCAGAACTGTTTGCTGCCTCTGAGAGCCATGCTCACAGCCCCATTTGTAGGCACACAACCAGTCTATGTTGCCATCACAGCCTCATTTTTAGGCACACAGCCAGTCTATGTTGCCATTAAGCAAGTTGTAGCACTCTGTTCACCGACCCCATTTAAATGCTCCATAGCCGGACCTCTAGAAAGAGTCAGAGTTCATGCTGGCAGCATGGCCCAGAAAGCCGGCATTTCAAAACCGTGGCTTTTTTTTTCTTCCTGCTGAATCAGGAAAACCTCTCTTAAAGGAGCCACAGCATGCTGCCAGCAAGCAAAGCCCACTCGGGAAAATAAATGTGGCTAAACTTTGATTTTAGTGTCTAGAATTTCTTTCCAAGCCCTCTAAGATTTTATATGGATTTAGTTGACCATGTTAGTGTACCAATTTGTTGTAAGGAGGTCACTTGTTCACGGTCATTGGTATTATTTCTGCATGTTTTGGAAGGCTTATCTTCCTGGATTCCGGCTTAGTCCTGGGCCTGTATGTTGGTGAATGTATGTGTCTTATGTTCAGAAAGGAGATAGGTAAGGCACAATAAAACATAATCAATGGGGAAGTGTGTCTGTGGCCTCAAAACCCAGGCCCACTGCCCATGCCAAGTTGCCTCATTTCCCTGAGCTTCAGTACCTTTAGGGGGAAAATATTTTTGGCTCCGTTTTCCCTTGCCAATCACAGAACTTATTCTTTTCATAAGGCATTGAATAAAAGGTTCAAAATACTCAGAGACAGACATTTATTAGGGGATTATTTTTGCTTAGGGTTCTAATAAGTCAAATGGTAGTATTAGCAACCTATTGTTGAGGTTCTTCTTTACCCAAGGAAAGTTGAGGCCCTCTTGTGTCTTTGGAGGACAACAGAATGTAGACAGAGCTGGGAAAGTGGAGAATGAAGGGACTGTGGACGGTAGTAACCCTGCCTTCTCCTTTCTATTCGAGGTGATTTACAGTACTGGTAGCCAATCATACAGAGACCTTATCATCTCAGCTGTTGAACTTCCTTTATTCTTAATTTTTTCCTTCCAAACTGTTTCACCTTATATAAATTAAATAGTTGAAGTGCTCTTTGTATCCAGGAATCCATCCTATATGTTCAAAGATGAAGAACAGAACAGCCCTTGTAAACAGCGAAAAAGACTTTTAGCAGAATTATCTAGAACTACTCAACTTGTCCTCTGCCATTAAAATGTATTTCATTATTGATGCAGCAGAAGCAGGAAGAATGAGGATAAAACCCACAACAATAGAAAGCTTGCTTTACTGACCATAAACCTTCACTAACTTTTGTTATGTGTTGTACATTATTATCCTTAACTTTTATTTTTATTTGCGTGCATATGTGCATGGTGGTGAAGAGGAAGGCACATTCATTCTGGTGTTTATGGATTCCAGACGAGAGCTGGAGTTACAGATGGCTGTAAACCACACAACGTATGTGCTGAGAACCAAACTCGGGTCCTCTGAGAGCAATGCATGTTCTTAATTGCTGAGTCATCTCTCCAGCCTCCTATTACCCTTTTATTAACAAATAAGGAAACCAATTAGGGAGACTAAGCAATCTCCCAGAGATTGCACATGGTCTAATGTTGAACAATCCAGCTGGGATTTACATGTGGGGTTGATCAGAACTTTTCTTCTTGTCTGCTGTACCATTTGCCCCTCTTTGTTGTCATGGAACTATGTGATATGAAGTTTTCTGAAGCTGTCCTTTCTTTGTATTGCGAGCTCCCGAATAATGACATGGAGACTGCTTATTAAGTATGAAACTTGGCTTTACCCAAGTTAGGCTTGTTCCCAATTTAAAACTAGAATTATCCTGTTTATATTAATGTACATCCTGCCACATGGCTTGTTATTGCTCCTCAGTACACTACGTCAGACTTTCTCCGTATCTGGCTTGCAAATTCCTCACTTCTCAGATTCTTTCCCTGTTCTTCTCTCTCAGAAATTCCCACCTATCCTCTCCTGCCTAGTTATTGGACATTGGTCTCTTTATTAAACCAGTCAGAAGGTGCCTTAGGCAGGTGAGGTAAAACATAGACATTATCTTCACACAGTGTGATCAAATATCCCACAACAGTATTCAGTATCTAGCAGGGAAATATGAAATGTTAGTTTTTCCTTTATTTTCTTTCTAAGGTCATTCTCATTCAGTTTTCTCTTCCTTCTTTAGGTACAGATCTTAGCTTCCCCTCTTAAAACACCATATTCAGGAGTCAATGTTTTATAATAGATTATTTATTTTTTTGCTATCTTCCCTGAGGATTCCAAGCTCTCTGTTGCTTTGGCCACATTCATTGTGACTGCTGAACTTGGTGCCACAGTCCCTTTGTCTTCCATTGCCGCAGGCCACAGGTACTGCCCCTCCATCATTCTGCTCTGCAAGGCATCTGGGAACGTGTGGCTTCCTTCTCTTGACTTCTGTCTGGAAGACACCTCTCACATCAGAGTGTAAACTTCCAGCAGCAATGTCCATGTCTGCTGGGAGACATAATCCCATAAATAATTATGGGAGTTCATAATCACTCCCATTTGTGCAGTGACAGAGATTAAAGAAATCCTGAGCAAGCCTGAGATCAGAGGTAAGGAGGGGATAACCATTGCTTGGATGATAGCATTTCCTTTGTGCTGGCCATGTGCTGGTATTTTAATTGATGTGGCTCATTTAATCAGGTTCTCAAAGTTACACTATTTGATAACCTTATTTAATTCTATTTATTGTGCTGTCATTATGAGAACAATGCCTGGTAAACAAGGGACTCAGGTCCACACTTAATACATTTTGAATGAGTCTCCTTTTTATTGAGGCTACTTAGGCAACTGGTTCAAGGGCACATAGCATACACAGATTAAACTAATCTATATTGGAATCAGAATCTAGATTTGGGTCCTTCACCCACTCCATGTAACAGTGCTATTTACTGGAGGCCACAAACAAGGCAGATATCTTAGGTAGAAGTGCTATGTAGGTAAAAGGCATTTGCTGCCAAGCCTGGAGACACTCAGTTCTCATGAGTCCAGGCCAATGAGTTTAGGTTCTTGCTGCCTTGTTAGGTAGTGGGCATAGTGAAATGAACAAGATAGTGACTTGCCCTCATCCCTAAATCTAAAAATTAGAATATCCTAAAGTCATTTAATATATATATATACTTTTTGCTGGCTGTGGGCATACACCTTTAATTTTAGTATCTAGGAGGCAGAGGCAGGTAGATCTTTGTGAGTTCCAGACCAGTCAGGGATAGACAGAGATACTCTGTCTCAAAAACAAAACAAAACAAACAAAAAACCCAAAACAACAACAACAAACAGAACAAAAAACAAAACCCATTACAAAACAAAATAAAGCAACAACAAAAAACAAAACCCAAAAAAACCCCAAGTTTTTTCAAAAAGTTTTGAGAGTTTAATACATGACTGCAGTATTTGATCATTTCTACCTCTTGCTCCCCCTCTGCTCCTCCCATGTTTCCCTCTCAAATTCAAGACTCTGCATTCTTTAATTAATTAACTAATTACTTTATTGTAACAAATCCATGTATAAGTATATATAAATATAAGCTGCTTGGTCCATTTAATGTTGCTTTTGTATATATATATATATATATATATATATGTTCAAGGATGGCCATTAGGGGTGACTACTTGGGATCAGGTGGCTGTCAAAGGGCCTCTTCTCTGGAGGAGATGGATTCTTTCTTTCTTAGCAGCCTTTTTGAACATCTTGTCAACCTTAAAAAGTTTTGAATTTTGGAGCATTTTGTACTATAAATTTCTTAATTAAGATGTTCAGCCTGCAAGTAATATCATCTCTAATACAACTTACTGTGGGTATTAAAGTAGCTGATAGCTGATACATGTTAAATATCAATAACTCAACACAAATATGCTATAGGAAGTTTGACAGCTAATGGTTACCTACCCACTGAGGCATGGCCTCTTATACTGTATTTGCCGATGTAGAGCATGCATCCGGCCCCTTTTCTGGCCTCTCTGTTCTGGTTGCAGGATTCGTTTTCTGATCTCCATTCAGACAGAGGATTTTGATTTGTGAGTCTACCCCTAAATAACTAATCATCTATTTCTCAACTCTGAGCTAGTGTGGGATTTCTTTTAAGCATCAGTCCACACAAATCAGTTGTTATTTTTAGCTTGTTTACTTTGCACCTATGTATCCAGCCCGTCTTAGTTACAAGAATTTACTGTCTGGGTTTGTCAGTTTCATAGCTACTTTGGTTGCCTAGCATAAGTGACAGTCTCTCTACATCCTCTAATTAGTCTTTGTTAGTCATCTCTGGAAAATAAGGGCTATCAAAGTTATCAGCTATATTTGGGAGTAGAGGGTGCACTGGTCTTAGGACTTAGGGTTTCCTGCTCTTCTAGTCTGGTTAGTGTGGGAGTTGTAGGCCCATATTCCTGTATGGTGTGGCTACCAGGCACAAAAGCCATAGGCCCGGATCTGAGGTGGTCACTAGCTCTGCAGACAAGCTGTCTCTGCCTAACAATAGCCAGGAGGTGCTGCTCCTTCTCTTTTGTTATAAATGTAGATCACCTGGAGAGAGGTGTTGGCTGAAGCTGATGACTTAATGGTCAGGAGGTTTGGTGCTCCTTTCCTTTGTAATTTGGAGGATATCTTATAGAGATGCTAATTCAGGCCTATGTGACAGCTAGCATACTCGGCAAACAGGTACATGTGGATGTGACAAAAGGCCATTCACCTGGTTGCCTAGGAGACAGCCTAATGTATTCCCCCCCCCCCTCAATTTATGTGATGGTATATAAGGTGTTTGGAGAATGAACAAGAGAGATCTTTGAGAGATCTTCAGGAGATCATCAGGAGAAAAGACCATGAGATGCCCTTCAGTGATGACCATGTTAAGTTGTGTCTGATTATTCCTTGCGTCTCCGTACCAGTCCAGTTAGGGAAAGATAATTTTCTGTGTTGGAGCAACACGGGCTTCAACAGGGAGTGCTTTCACAAGCCCTCGTCCTTCCTTCGGCTTAGCATCTCTGAAGGAAACAATGAATTTTCACATTTGAATATCTGTTTGTTTAGTATGGTAATCAAAGGGAATGATACAAATGACACAGCTAGAGAATTGGACAGATATATGTCCTCAGCTGGGAGCATAGCATATCATCAGAAGTAAACAAACTAAACCCTTGAAAGAGAAGGTGAGGGTTAGGATTTTCAGAGAACTTCAAGTTTTCTTCACCTGTAAAATAAAACGGTAGAGTCCATCACTGCTGTACTGCTCTCTGCTGCCAATATCCCCAGAATCCTGGGCTTTTATGAGATGGTTTTTACTTGGGCATTAAAGACCAATGGAATCTGTGTTGTTGGGGAGAAACTAAGGAGCAGGGCTGAGCTGTCCTTTTGAGAGAAGATGAACAAGCAGGAAGAACATGTCATGGGAAAGTGGGCCCTGGGAAAGCAGGGTTTCTGGGTTCTGTCTTTGTATTAGGCTCCTTGTGGGAGGGGCTTGTTCTGGAATTTTAGCAGGGAGTGAAGAACAAATAGGGACATTAAAGAAGTTAGGATCCTCACTCCTGAACTGGAAAATCTAATTTTTTTCAGGAAGATTTATGTGTGTTCAAATCTTTTTTTCCTCCAAATTGTGATCTGTTACAGGTAGGGAGAAAATGGTTTCAGGTCTCTGAGCTACTATTTCCTGTGGGGACATTGGGCATATGGACCACCTTATGTGGCTGTTGTATGATTCCTGTGAGTCATGTTGATATGTAAAGGGTCAATAAATAACTATTTTACAATTCATAAAAGAAATTTGAGGATATGTAAGTTTTTGATGACTGTTCTGGTCATTTTATTTTAGATGTATCTATTGGGAAAAATGGATGTTTACTTATTGGTATAAACTTGGCCATCTTTTCTCATTTTTCTCTCCCTTAGTTTCTTATTCTATAAAGTGGATCACAATACTTATAGGGAACTAGAAAAGATCCAATATCATAATATGCACGAGAGGCTTAGAAGAACCTGGTGTCTATCAAAGGCTCACTGTATTAGACTCCTAAGCATCATCATTGTTACTGTCTGTTTAGCAGGGGGATATGGTAAAGTTTATTGCAGCAGGGTCTTAGATTCTAAGAAACCCTGATGTTAAAAAAGAAACATTTGACAGTTTAGCAGAGATAAGAGATAGTTAATAGCTTGGAAGGAAGGATGAAACAAACAATACTCTGTTTTCATTTTGTTGTAGCTGGAAGACTGATGTTAGAAATGTTCTCTAACTCAAGCATTATACTTGGCACAGAGGAAGGATTGTAGGAGCCAGAGGGATCAAGGGCACCACAAGAAAACCCACAGAACCAACTAAGCTGGGCAGATATGGGCTCACAGAAACTGAACTGACAACCAGGAAGCCTGCATGGGGCCAACCTAGGCATTCTACATATATGTTAGAGTTGTATAGCTTTGTCTTGTGAGACTCCTAACAGGATGACCAGGGGTTGTCTCTGTTGCCTGCTCTAGGGACCCATTCCTCCCATAAGAGCCATAGTAGAGGAAGAGGAGCCTAGTCTCACTGAATTTGAAATGCCATTGTTGGCTGATATCTAGGAGGAGTGGGTATGGCAGTGGGGGGAGAGAGGGGGAGAAACTGGGAGGAAAGAAGGGAAACTTTGGTTGAAATATAAAATCAAATAAATAAACAAAAAGAAATTAAAAAAACTTGGCACACTTCTCCTCTCCATCCTTCCTGAAGTCATTTGCCTTCTACATAGCCCAAGGATACCTGCCACTATCCCCCTGTCAGGATGTGGCAGGGCTACCATTTGCTCTGTTGACAAGATCTCCCTGGACCTACCCTAGGAGCTTCAGGCACAGAGGATCAGTGGGATCTTTGGAGACAGGTTGTGTAACGAAGAACAGCGCTAGTTCTCTCAGTCTGCTCAGTGACTGAAGCCTTTAAAAGCTTCTTCCAACATCTGAGAGGCAGGATTCAAGAACAACGCCCTGGAGCATCTTTTCTGTGGTGACTCAATTTTCAACTAATTTTCCTTCACTCTCTCTCCTTTCCTCTCTCCCTTTTCATTTTCACTTCCTTATTTCCTATTCTTTAGAAAGGTTTTCCATTATGAATTGTTAAAGTTAGCACACAAAGGCAGTGCATCTTATTATGGCATTGTCATACACATATCACTCTGTTCTTATTTATGCCCCTTCCCTGATGCCCCCAGCACTCCCTGCCTCACTCTTATTGGTTCTCTTTCCATGTTATATCCCTTCCATTTCTCCTCCTTTCTACCATCTCCTCCCCTTAAGGTCTCCTTTTTCCTTCCCTTAGTTCCTTTTCAATACACACACACACACCCTCCATATATGGAAGAAAACTTGTGATATTTGTCATTCTGAATCGCGGTTATTTTTTTAATCTAATGACCTCGATTTTCATTAATTTTCCTGTATATCTGGTCCACTTCCCTCTTGTTCATTAGCACCAAACATGCGTGTTCTTTCTTCATCTTCTACCCCCTTTGTCCCAGGTGCTTAGTAAAACATTGATTTAAACTGAAGCCTGAATGGTAAGCAGGAACAATATAGGAAAGAGAGCAGGTAGTAAAGAGCAGAGGGCTCTAAGATGAGGCAACAACCACTGCTGTAGAAAGATGTGTTGGGGAAATAAAGTGGGATAATACAGTCAAACTGTAGTACTGAGAGGAAATAGGATGGAAGGTGAGACTAGTGGCTGCACGGTTAAGGCTCTTTGATGTAGGAGTGTCATATATCAATCTGTTGATTTCATTGGTTAAGTAATAAAGGAACTGCTTGGCCCTCATAGGTTAAAACATAGGTGGGAGGAGTAAACAGAATAGCATACTGGGAGGAAGAGGAAGTGAGCTCAGACTCGACAGCTCTGCCCTCTGGAGCAGAGAAGCCATGCTCTGCTCTCCCGGAGAGACGATAGCTCCTCTCGGAGACACGCGATGAAGCTCCGACCTAGGATGGACGTAGGCTAGAAACTTCCCGGTAAGCGCACCTTTGGGTGCTACACAGAATATAGGAAATGGGCTAGTCCAGGTGCGAGAGTTAGCCGAGAAGAGGCTAGATAGAAATGGGCCAAGCAGTATTTAAATGAATACAGTTTGTGTGTTGTTATTTCGGGCATAAACTAAGCTAGCAGGCGGCTGGGGTGCTGGGGACGCAATCCCGGCCGCTCCTTATTTCAACAAATGGTGCCCAAATGTGTGGACAACTGAATCCACAAAAAGCCTGAGAAAGCTTGGGAAAGAATGGAGTGAAGCATGTTTTCTTGGTAGCAGCGATTTCTCAGGTCTGCTCTGCTTGCTAGAAGCAAGCAAGCGCTCTCTCTAAGAGAGGCTTCCTGACTCAGCTTTAGCTGCAAATTCCTGCAGCTCTTTTAAGAGGTCCTGCCACAAAACACTTAAACGGTGTCGACGAAAAGTGAACGCATGCTTTTCGGTTTTCAGCCTTAGCAGGAAAAAAGCTGCGCCGTTTAAAAATGCCGGCTTTCTGGGCTGTCCTGCCAGGGCAAACTCTGACTCTTTTACGCAGGCAGTTCGTGCGGTTTGCAAGCACAGGCTGCTGAAGCTCGCTTGCTGGCAGGGACCTTAAAACGCCATAGAGTTGTAAACATGGCTACAGCCAGTACCTCAGCCATGAGGCTGGAAAGCTAAGGAATGGGCTGGATCCAGCCATCAAAGCCACGGCTTTAGTCCTACTGATATTGCTTGGTAATTTAAAGGCTCGTGTGGTCAGAAAAAGAGAGATATACAGTAAAGAGAGATTCAAAGACAAAGAAAATTTCTAAATGGTTTACAGTGTGTTAAAAATATATGCAAGCTAAAAGTTAAAAGTTCTTAAAAGTAAAAAAAAGGAAGAAAGTAATTGGATGTGGTAGTACACACCTTTAATCCCAACACTTGGAAGGCAGAGGGAGATTGACCTCTGTGACTTCAAGGTGTGGTAGCACATGCCTTTAATCCCAGTGCCTAGAAGGCAGAGACAAACAGATCTCTGAGAGTTCAAGGTGTAGTAGCATACACCTTTAATCCCAATGCCTGGGAGGCAGAGACAGGCGGATCTCTGAGAGTTCAAGGACAGCCTGGTCTACAGAGTTATTCCAGGACAAAGATACAGAGAATATAAAATAAAAGTAAAAATAAACGAAATAGAGGTTAAAATAAAGTGCACAAAGATGGAAAATACACAGAGAATTTTGATACTGTATGCTATTATGCTCTCTTTGAATTGTTTAAATGTTGAGAAAAGAACAACAGATGCTAAAAGATATTTGTTTATAAATGCTGCTGAACTAATCCAACATAGATATTATCAAAATGCCTTGACTTTAAAATTTGGATCTAAGGACATGATACTTTGGAAAGGAGTTTCTTATTTTGTTTTCACAGAGGATGAGACCCTGTTCATTTCTTCTATTCCGATATGGTATGATCGACCACGCCCTCCTGAAGAATTGCTGTAAACATCTTCAGAAAATTGCTTCGCTCAACTGCCAACTGAGATGAAACTAGCACACAGGTTATACCATGAAAGACCTAATTAACGACGCCCCCATTCAGCAGGAAGCAGTTTGGAGAGAAAAAACTGCGCCCATGTTCCCAAAATATTGTTTATAAATGTTCTTTTACATTTAAAGGGGGAAATGATATAGATATGAATAATTTGCATAAGTATAGATTTTGCTTTATTGATAGAGATTTAAGGTCAATTTTGTTATATGTATATGTATTTCTGATCTTTATTAAGGTATTGTGACTGTGTAGTTTACTTAAAAATGTAATGTATATAGGTTGTTAATGAATAATCAATAATAGTCAAGCTTGTAGTCATGTTAGTTAAGATTTTCTAGATGTACATAGATATATTTTAGATAGGCATTCTTCATATCTTTCAAAGATTATAGAATATGGCATTTTAAATGTTTTAATAACTTAGGACTTTTCATGACAATGAGACACTCTGCTCCTGGCAGCACCAATCTACTTCAGGAAGAAGATGGGCATCGAAGAGGATCCTTATGGAGTTTGATAGCCATTTGGGCAAGAAACTGCTCTTGCCTGGACTGTTGCATAAACTGGACACAGAGAACCCGCAGAGAGAGGACTACTGAACTTGCCTAAAGGTGAGATGATCTTTCGGGGTTCCTGATTCATGAAAGAGTCTGCAAGACATTCTTCAGGACAAGCAGATAGTGACTGCCTTTGAAATTTCCTGCTTTGTGGAAATGTCTGCTGGAAACTATGGGCCTGTAGGCCGAAGATGGATGCCCCAACGGTACAGAGAAACTTTGGGTGACTGTCCAGGCAGCGAAATGTCTCTGTCATTTCTAGAGTTTTGGATTTCTTGTTCACTTAGGTAATATTGTGTTCTTTTGGAGTCTTTGATAAACTTGAAGAATAGATAGATATTATAGTTTTCCATTGTAACTGTAATTCTTGCTTAATAACTGTTTTGTTATATGTAATTTTGCTATGTTAAAGTTAAAGCCTTTCCTTTTTGTTTAAACAGAAAAAGGGGAAGTGATGTAGGAGTGTCATATATCAATCTGTTGATTTCATTGGTTAAGTAATAAAGGAACTGCTTGGCCCTCATAGGTTAAAACATAGGTGGGAGGAGTAAACAGAATAGCATACTGGGAGGAAGAGGAAGTGAGCTCAGACTAGACAGCTCTGCCCTCTGGAGCAGAGAAGCCATGCTCTGCTCTCCCGGAGAGACGATAGCTCCTCTCGGAGACACGCGATGAAGCTCCGACCTAGGATGGACGTAGGCTAGAAACTTCCCGGTAAGCGCACCTTTGGGTGCTACACAGAATATAGGAAATGGGCTAGTCCAGGTGCGAGAGTTAGCCGAGAAGAGGCTAGATAGAAATGGGCCAAGCAGTATTTAAATGAATACAGTTTGTGTGTTGTTATTTCAGGCATAAGCTAAGCTAGCAGGCGGCTGGGGTGCTGGGGACGCAACCCCGGCCGCTCCTTATTTCAACAGCTCTTGTTAGTTAAAGGAGGACATTTGTATTCTATTTCAAGGGCAATAGAAAGCCAACGGATAGGTCTGTATTCAAGAAATTAATTAGCACCTCCACTTAGTGCTTGGAGAATGGGCTATAGGAAGCAAGGGGCTACTGCAAGATATATGAAGAAGGTCTGGTCAATTGTCCAGGCAGAATGTGACAGTGGTCTGGTTTGGGTGGAGGTGGAGGGAAGAAACTGGAAGCAGGTCTTGTTTTGCTAGTACAATGAGAAGAATGAAGACAAGTGGGGGAAGTCTCTGTGAGGTATCTGCAAAGATGGTTTATCTAGGTAAATGATGGTGCCTCAGAGAACCATGATAAAGGAGCAGGGATTCCTCTATCCTGCTCACTCAGGAGAATGTTAATTAGATGCATTCTTTCTTGCAGGTCAGACCCTCCACATCTGGACCACTTCCTTGTTCCTGCCAGCCTGCTTTAGAGACTCAAGTGTTGTTTTTGAATTCTGACTATGGAACCTAAGAGACACATCCAAATACACTCTCTGGTGAATTACTTCTCCGCAATTCCATCCTCACGTGTACCCTGCTCTGGCTGCAGCTCCAGCTTCCCCTCTTTCTTGATAGCTTTTTCTCCCACTCCATACTACCCAAGTTTCCCTCTGTACCACCCTAAAAGGCAAGCTGCCTGTTTATTCAATGCTATTTGTTGAGAAGGATGACACACCTAGGCACGAATACCACCAGGACAGTCAAGAGAGTGTCTGTTCTCTTCAACAGTCCGCCTTTACAGCAAAATGCCCCCAATTCTTTCTGTTCCACTGTTTCAACTTAGTTACTGGGAAGTCCTTACTGATGACTTCTCCAGCATTCTCTGGAATGCTGTGATCCTTCTTGGCAGCACACAAGTTGCTCTACTCTCAACCCCCTTCCTGGAGAAGTTTTTTTGAGTCAATTCCCTTCTAGCCCAGGTGGATAAGTTAGATCATCTCAGCCCCATTTCCCATGTCCGTAAGTGTACTGCTGACAGCGTTTCAGAATGGTGAGCATTTTCCGCAAGCCCAATCAGAGAGACTGAGAAAGCAGCAGGGCCTCTTACAAAACTGTGGAGATGTGGTGCCCCATGAATAGATCACAATGAACGGATGGATAAATCAGGGAAAAATGCTGTACAGAAAACACCTTTTGTTCTTATACAGTTGTGTAACGTGACCTGGACATTGGATTTGAGCTCCTTGGTAGTCAAAATATAAAGCAAAGACATGATTTCTTCCTGAGATTTTCAAAGTCTGTAGATTGGAAGCAAAATTATCTGTCATTAGAAGCCTAGTTTTTCCTTACACCAAGAATAGAAAGGAACGTCTCCCTTGTGTCTTCATCAGGATTACTCTGTTGAATGTAGTGGGAAATATTTTGAACAAAAAAAATTATATTAAAATTTGCTTGTGTGGCTAGGTCATTCTATATTCACTGGATAGCTTTGGGAATGACTATCTCTTCAAGGTTAGGCACAGTTGTTCAGTTTTTCCCAGTCTCCCATGGCACCCAGAGGACTCTGCTGCACATCCTAGGCTTTCATCTCTGTATTGCCTGAGTTACCTTTAATTAGGTGTCTGTTGAATCCCAGATCTCAGCTCTCATACCCCACTGTATTTAAGCAGTAGCCTCTGACTTTAAAAATTGCTGATGGCTAACTGGGAGGGAAACTAATTAGTGAGGAGAGTTGAAACAGGGCAGCTAAAGTTTATGGGCATTCTTACAGAGATCTCTCTCTGGGAGTGAGAATTACCATAAATCCCACGGGTGAACAAGAGCACTAGATATAAAAGCAGAAAAGTCATGAGTCAGCAGAAATCTCTGGCAGTTCACACACTTTGTTTTCTGGAAGACAAAAGAGCTGCCATCAAGTTTGTTTTATGGGTCAGAGCCTCACCCTTTCCTCTCTGAGTTCTTTCCGCACACTGCCTTTATGTATAAGAGAGCTCACTGGGACCTTCCGGGTCAGGTCCAAAGAGCGGCAGCATCTCCAATGGTTACTTTGAATTGTTTGCAGAAAGTGTGGCTGGAGAAAAAGAGCTTTCTTTGCTAGAATCGCAGCACCAGAGATGCACAGATGGCCATATGCAAAGCTCTAATTGAAGACATGGCTTGGAGAGCTGTGGGAGATGAGGGAGTTATTGCTAGGTCACAGGCACCCTGTCTGTCTGGATAGTTGTCAGTACACATGAGGTGTAAGATGCAAGGCTCCCTTCTCACACATCCCATCCTTTCTCCTCCAAGAGAGCAGAGGCTCTCCTGGCTGGTAAGATCGGAAGAAGGAATAGCACCCAACTTGATTCTTTCCTATATTTCTCTTTCTGTTCTCCTGCCTACAAAAAGCAACCTCTGTGCCTTTTGGTGCTGCAGGGCTCTACCTGGACTGGGCCTTAAGGGGAAAAGTTGTGTGAGTAGCACTCTTTGTGGTCAGGCAAGTCAGTCCACCCAGTATTGGAATACTACACTAGGAAGCCCTTTCTTGCCACTCATGTATATCTTGCTGCTTCAGGAGAGAGCAACCTTTACCATTTCCACTGCCTACCTCTGATTATTTTAGTTTTTTGGACTATGGAAGAAGAAAGAAATGCCTTTAACTGAGGCCTCTAAACTCTAGCACCAAGTATAGAAAGAAAACTAAAGACATGACTCAGGATTACAGGCTCATCCAGCAGAATAGTCCATGAGATCATGAGCTAATTATTGAGTTTCCTCAAAGTGCCAGACACTATAGTTGCCCAGACACAGTCTGAGCGGGGCTAGTGCTCGTGGCTAGTATTAGTGGAAGCTCATGTCTCAGGGAAGCAACAAAGAGCACATTGGACTGGAGAGAGTTGGGGGAATCTAGAATAAGCACATCTTTTTCTATACCTGTTAGGCATTTCCTCTTCTGGTAGCCACACCTGGTTTTCTTTGGGATGCTGCTTTGTTAGAGCATGATATGTTCCTCTTGCCTTTCTTTAGGGATGGTGTTCAGACCAAAGATTTGCAATTATGAGACACTAGGGCACAATAGGGAAGGAAAAGCTTTTAACTTTTGACTACTGGAAAGATGAGTGTAAATTCGAGGGCTCTTGCAGCCTTCTTGCTACCAAGAGGAAGCTTGGCTCAGTATGTATCAAAATGAAACCAACCGGAGGAGGAAGAGTAAGTGGTGGGTACAACACCCACATCTGCCCATGCCAGAAACTCTCTACCTTTTTTGTTTGATGCTCAAGCTAGAAACTGTAATTCTCACACCCAAAGTGATGGTATTAGGAGGTGTAACATTGGGATTTTATTATTCCATGACAGTAGTATTCTCAAGATTAAAAGGGATTCCAGAGAGCTAGTGAGTTGTCCCCCATTACACTGTGAGAGGAAACAGAAAGAGGCTCTGTCTGTGAACCAGGAGGTGGGTTCTTATCAGACGTGAGTCTGCTTGTACGTTGATCAGCTTCCAGAGTTAGGAAGATTAATTTTCTATTATTTACAAGCTACTCAGAACACTGTATTTTACTAACAGTCCAAATAGACAAGATACTTAAATAATTTAATAAAGAAATTAGAGACTATAATCTCTTTGGAGGAGCTAGTATGCACCCATTTGTTCTTTCTTTCAATTGCAAAAATACTCATTAATATACCAGGGTCTGTGCTGGTTCCTGGCAACAGAGAGTTGAATAAAAATATCATTTTGCCCTCAGAAACTCACATATTTGCCAGAGAGAAAGACAGATAAGCAAGGATCCCTGATGGGGAACCTCCTTTAGCTAATGGCCTTTGATAGGCTGGACCAGGTTGGGTGTGGCCTTGGGTACCAAAAACGTGTGGGTCTTCCCCCACCTCCTTTCTCTTAACTAGATGCTGGGTCTAGCTACTGTTCCTGATTCATACAGAGGCCTGTGATCGGTGAGTTTCCCCTAAATAAAGAACTCCTTTATTATACTCAATTTTGAGCTAATGTGTGATTATTTTATTTGTGCTTGCCTTCACCTGATGGCCCCAAGGTGGGTACAAGTCCACATATACTGAGACTGGATTCTTGCTACCACTGCATTTCCTGGTTGGCCAGCCCAGGCATGTTGTTTCTCACCCACAGCCTACACGCCTACTCCCCTGACTTTCGCCAATGCAGCCTACCAGCTGCGCACATTGTGGCTCATGTCCGATGGAAAGCTTTGGGTCTCTTTCTGATTTGACCACCAAAAAAGTCTCTCTGTACATGGAATCACATTACTCTTGATAATTGTTTGCAAATTGTCAAACAAAGTATATTTGTCAGTGTATAAGCAGGCACCAACAGGCACACTGTTCACATCTTTCTGCCTTCCCTTCACCATGCAATTGCAACTGTGATGACACCTGCTGACCAATAAAGATTATTACACCTACAAAAATTCACTAACATTTTTTAAAGTAAATTAATACATTTGAAAGTTATATGGTTTCCAAAGTGGTTGCACAAGATTGCATTCCCACCAGCAATGGATGAGGGTACCCCTTCCTCCACAGCCTCTCCAGCAAAGGCTGTCATTGGTGTTTTTGATTTTAGCCATTCTGACAGGTGTAAGATGATATCTCAAAGTTGTTTTGATTTGCATTTCCCTGATAGCTAAGGAGGTTGAGCATGACCTTAAGTGTCTTTTGGCCATTTGAACTTCTTCTGTTGAGAATTCTCTGTTCAGTTCAGTGTCCCATTTTTTAATTGGGTTAATTAGCATTTTAAAGTCTAGTTTCTTGAGTACTTTATATATTTTGGAGATCAGACCTTTGTCTATTGCAGGGTTGGTGAAGATCTTCTCCCAGTCAGTAGGTTGCCTTTTTGTCTTAGTGACAGTGTCCTTTGCTTTACAGAAGCTTCTCAGTTTCAGTAGGTCCCATTTGTTCAATGTTGCCCTTAATGTCTGTGCTGCTGGGGTTATACATAGGAAGCGATCTCCTGTGCCCATCTGTTGTAGGGTACTTTCCACTTTCTCTTCTATCAGGTTCAGTGTGTTCTCAGGAAATTCGGGATCAACCTACCCCTGGACCCAGCAATACCACTCTTGGGAATATACCCAAGAGATGCCCTATCATATGACAAAAGCATTTGTTCAACTATGTTCATAGCAGTATTATTTGTAATAGCCAGAACCTGGAAAGAACCTATATGCCCTTCAATGGAAGAATGGATGAAGAAAGTGGGGAATATATACACATTAGAGTACTACGCTGCGGTAAAAAACAATGACTTCTCGAATTTTGCATGCAAATGGATGGAAATAGAAAACACTATCCTGAGTGAGGTAACCCAGACCCAAAAAGATGAACATGGGATGTACTCATTCATAACTGGTTTCTAGCCATAAATAAAGGTCACAGAGTCTATAATTGGTGAACCTAAAGAAGCTAAATAAGAAGGTGAACCCAAGGAAAAACATATAGTTATCCTCTTGGCTATGGGAAGTAGACAAAATTGCCGGGGAGGGGAGAAAATTGGGATCTTGGGGATGGGGTGGGATGAGGGTAAGGGGAGATGGGGAGAGAAAAGTGAGAAGGGGAGGATGGGGGGAACTTTGGGAAACAGGATGATTGGGATAAAGGAAGGTTGGATAGGGGAGCATGAAAGCACAATTCTTAGTTAAGGGAGCCACCTTAGGGTTGGCAAGAGACTTGAACCTAGAGTGGCTCCCAGGAGCCCAAGGCGATGTCCCCAGTTAGTTACTTGGGCAGCTGAGGATAAGGGACCTAAAATGACCCTATCCTATAGCAATACTGACGAATATCTTGCATATCACCATAAAACCTTCATCTGGTGATGGATGTAGATAGAGACAGAGACCCACACTGGAGCACTGGACTGAGCTCCCAAGGTCCCAATGAGGAGCAGAAGGAGGGAGAACATGAGCAAGGAAGTCAGGACCACGAGGGATGCACCCACCCACTGAGACAGTGGGGCTGATCTATTGGGAGCTCACCAAGGCCAGCTGGACTGTGACTGAAAAAGCATGGGATAAAACCGGACTCTCTGAACATGGCGAACAATGAGGGCTGATGAGAAGCCAAGGACAATGGCACGGGGTTTTGATCCTACTTCATGTTCTGGCTTTGTAGGAGCCTAGCCAGTTTGGATGTTCACCTTCCTAGACATGGACGGAGTGGGGAGGACCTTGGCTTTCCACAGGGCAGGGAACCCTGGCTGCTCTTTGGACTGGAGAGGGAGGGGGAGAGGAGTGGGGGGAGGGGGGGAGGGGGGGAGGAGGGGGAGGGAAATGGGAGGCTTGGAGGAGGCAGAAACTTTTTTTCCTTTTCTCAATAAAAAAATAAAAAAATATAAAAAAGAATAAAGGATTAACTTATCCTAAAAAAAGAAAGTTATATGGTTACAGACAATATTACCATTTAGGCATTTAATAACCCTTTTGCTTACACTATGGATAGTATTCTGCAATGTTTATGTGACTTTTATTATACATCCATTTATTTGATTTTGGGAATTAGCTTTGTTTTTCATATTATATCCTTAAGAAAATGCTTTGATAGCAGAGCCAAGAATGAGGCACTTTAAGAAATGATACAGTCTTTGCAGACTAATAACGAACAGCTAACTGAAAAAATTAATACCATTGAAAAGGATAGCATTAATTTAACAGACAAAATTCAATTCATGTTAAACGGTGCTGAGAAATTATCCCAAAAACTCATACTGTTCAATTTATAATTGAAATTTGCTAAAAAGTTATGATAGGTTAACAGATAAGGTATCTCTCCAGGAAGACAATGTGTATGCCATCCAAAAAATGTCCAAGGATGATAGGTTATGTTTACTCGGAAAATTTCATACCTTGGAATCATATGTGCAGAATAAGGACCAGAAGTTAAATGAATCAATGAGGTAACTAGAACTGTATGCAGGACAAGAGATTAAGACTTTACAAAAGGAAGTGGTAAAAAGATTTGAAAAAATTAAAGAAATTATTGGAACAGATGAGCAGGGAGAGTAGATATAAGAACTAGATTGAGCCTCACCAGGATATGCCAAAGTCAGGGATGACTTACCCAGAGTTCTAGTTACATAGCCTGTAATCTCCTCTGACAAGCCTTTGAGTACTCGATACCCTAAGAGTCAAAGAATATAAATAGCAACCTATAGGTATGAATGATCTAAAGGTAATTAAGCAAGCAATAGTATCTAATGGCTTGCATTCTGGTGTAGGAGTTCCTTCTGTTTGTGTGTTGCTTTCATTGGTTAATGAATAAAGAAACTTCTTAGCTTAGTTGATAGAGCAGAACTTAGGTGGGGGGAAGACAGAACTGAATGCTAGAAGGAAGAAAGGCGGAGTAAAAGAGGAATGCCATGGAGCCGCCAGAGACAGACATGCTGAATTTTTGCCGGTAAGCCACTGATATGTGGCAATATACACAGATTAATAGAAATGGGTTAAATCAAGATGTGAGAGTTAGCCAATAAGAGGCTAGAGCTAATGGGCCAAGTAGTGATTTAATTAATATAATTTCTGTGTGTTTATTTTGGGGCTAAGCTAGCTGGGCAGCCGGGATGAACAAGTGGGCCCTCTTCTTGCAACAATTGGTGCTCCAACATGGTCGACAATATCCATGTAAAAGCTGAGAAAGCTTAAAAAAAATTCTAGATTAAAAAACCAAGAGTTTGACACAGCTTTTTTTCTGTGTGCTGGTGGCTTGCCACAGCTCCTTTGAGAGAGATATTCCTGACTCAGCCGCAGCAGAAAAAGGTGGCAGTTTTGAAATAACAGCTTTCTGGACTGTGCTGCCAGCACTACTTCTGGCTCTGGAGACATAGCATTTGGATGGGGTTTGTGAGCAGATTGCTGCAGCTTTCTTGATGGTGACTTGGACTGGCTGTGTGCATGGAACTGGGGCAGTGTGCAGCTAAGGAGCACAAGCAGCTCTGCCGTGTTAGACTGGGCAGGACAAGCAGGCAATACCGTATTCAGCCTTTAGTAATGTTGCAGCTTAAGTGCTTTGCATTTTAAAAGCACAAACAAAAACTTACTGGACAGTAAATAATTACAGATTCACAATAGGACAGATTCAAACATAAATGACCTCTAAATGGGTCACAGTGTTTGATAAACTTACATGGGCTTGGAAGAGAGAAGAAAAAGCTTACAGAGAGTCATAAAATAGAGTTAATGCTTTAAAAAAGGGTAAAGTCTTTAAAGAGACAGAGTACAGATAGTCATAGATTAAAAGAAGTAAAGAAAAATAAGCCACATAAAAATGGAAAATCCAGAGAATCTGGATTATGTGCATTATTGTGTTTTCTTTGAATTTTTTGAGTATGGAGGAGCTAAATGCAGAGAGACATTTCATTGTATGGGCTGCTAAGTTAAGCAAACATGAATGTATCTTGATTTCAAAATTTGAGTCTAAGAATATGTTGCTTTGGAAGAGGTTTTCTTTTGTTTTCACCAAAGAACCTGTGGATTGCTATCATACCAATATGGTTTGATAGACCATGCCCTCCTGAAAGGTCACTATGAACACCCTCAAAAAATTACTTTGCCCAACTGCTGACTGAGATGAACCTAGCCACAGGATACACCATGATTAACAGCACCCCCAAACAGCAGGAAACTGCATGGACAAATCTACACCCATATTCCCAAATATTATCTATAAATGTTTGTTTACATTTAAAGGGGGATATGCTATAGAGATTTGCATTGGTATAAATCTTGTTTTATTGACACAAATTCAAGGTCAATTTTGTTATATGTATATTTCTGCTTTTGATTAAGATTTTGTGATTGTGTAGTTCATTTAAAATGTAATGTATAATGAAGAAATATAGGTTAATATGTAGTCATCTATAATAGTCAAGCTTAGAGTCATGTTTTTTAGATTTTCTAGATGTATAGAGATATATTTCAGTTAGTTAGGTATTCTTCAAATCTTTCAGAGACCTTCAGAATATGGCATTTAAAATGTTTTAAAAATTTAGGACATATAATGACAATGAGGCACATCTGCTTCTGGAAGCACCAATCTACTTCAAGAGGAAGATGGGCATTGAAGAGACTCCTTATGGAGTTGGTTAGCCATTTGGGTAAAAAACTGCTCTTGCCTGGACTGTTGCATAAACTGGACATGCAGGACCCACAGAGCAATGACTGCTGAACTTGCCTAAACGTGAGATGATTTTTTCAGGATTCTTGCTTCATGAAAGAGTCTGCAAGACATTTTGCAGGATACAGAAGAAAATGACTAAAATGTCTTTGACATTTCCCGATTTATGGTAAAGTCTGTTGGATACTATGGGCCTGTAGGCTGAAGATGGATGCCCTAATGCTACAGAAAAACTTTGGATGATTGTCCAGGCAGCAAGATGTCTCTCTGTCCATTCTGGAATTTTGGAAGTTGCTTGCAATGTACTTGCTGTTTACTTAGGCAAGATTATATCCTTCTGGAGTTTTTGATGGAGTTGAAGAATAGATAGTTATTATTATAGTTATCCTCAGTTACGATAAAAGATAAAATAGATATAGATATTTTAATTGTGGTTTTTGCTTGATACCTGTTTTGTTATATGTAATTTTACTATGTTAAATTTAAAACCTTTCTTTTTATTTAAACAGAAAAGGGGAAATGGTACAGGAGTTCCTTCTGCTTGTGTGTTGCTTTCATTGGTTAATGAATATAGAAACTGCCTTAGCCTAGTTGATAGGGCAGAACTTAGGTAGGCGGGGAAGACAGAACTAGAAGAAAGAAAGACTGAGTAGGAGAGGAATGCCATGGAGCTGCCAGAGACAGACATGCTGAATCATTCCCAGTAAGCCACTGCCACATGACAATATACACAGATTAATAGAAATGGGTTAAATCAAGATGTGAGAGTTAGCCAATAAGAGGCTACAGCTAATGGGTTAAGCAGTGATTTAATTAATACAATTTCTGTGTGCTTATTTTGGGGCAAAGCTAGCAGGGCAGCAGGGATGAACAAGTAGGACCTCTCCTTGCAACAGCATTCATCATTTGTTAGGGAAATGGTGTAAATGTGGGCTTCAAGCAATAAGGCTACCCCACATGATCAGCTTCTATTAGTCTTAGCATTCCTTGAAGGTGGACCACAGCTGCTATGGAAGCGCTACTAGTGAGAAGAGGCAAATTTTAGAACAACAGGGAAAACCAAAAGGATTTGAGACTTCCCAGATCAAATTCTTGGCAAGGGCTCTTACATGGATTCAAAAGACCAGGTTCTATAGGATGAACACACCTTGTTTCTATGCCACATAGCAGCCTTAAATGCTTGGGTCAGGATTTAAAAACTAAGAAAAAAGATTGAATCATATACCAGGGTTAAACAGGGCCTGAGAGGAATCTTTAGTAACTTTTAACAAAGGTTAAGTAAGGCTGTACAAATAGGAGTAACAGATCCAGAAGTTAAATGAGTACTTACTAAATCTCTGGCTTTGAAAATGCCAACTTAGAATGCAAAAAGATACTTGGGCCTTTAAAGGTCAGATCAGCACCATTGTATGAGTGGATCCTGCATACAATGAATGTTGAGACATTTGACTACAGTATTGAGGCTTGGTTAGGAGAAGCGATACCCAATGGTATGAATAGACACCAAAATCTCAACTGTTTTAATTGTGGTAGAATAGGGATCTGAGAAGGGATTGTAGACAAGGAGTTCCTAGAAATAAAGTCTCCTCTGGGAATGGCAAAATTAGAAGGTCTCAACATTCTGGACTATGTAGGAAATGTAGCAAAAGCTGACAATGGACCAATAAATGTAGATCAACAAAAGACAGACAAGGCAACCTGATACCATTGGGAAACTCCTCCTTTGGGGGGGGGCTTTTGTCAAACATGATCCAATCATTTCAGTCACTGTTGAAAACCTGCCTTACCAGGAAAATTTTAAAAATCCAATGCCTATGTTAAAAAACCATACAGCTCTGGGTGATGGAATAGACATGAAGGATGAATCAAAAACTCCAGTAGGAAATAGGAAACAAATATTTTGGCAAACTTCTATAAATGATCAAAGACCAAAGCTAAGAGCACATATAAATAACATTGTAATTGAAGGATTACTGAATCTGGGTGCAGATGTAACTACCATTACTTCAAATCTTGGCATCAGAATTGGCCTCTTCAAGAGGCAATGTTCAATTCCTAGTAATTGGAACCCTATCTCAAGTGAAACAAAGCATTAGATGGGTTGAATGCATAGGGCCCAAAGAAAGAGAGGATGGCTGAGGCCATATGCAGTGAATTTATGGGATCATGACTTGTTGCAGCAATGGAATACCCAGACTAACATTCTTGCAATCCCAAAAGCTCATGTTTCTGGGAAGGATATTTTAAGGTACTATAAACAAAGGTCACCAGTCATTCAGGCCGTATAAGAAAACCGAGCAAATAGCAAACCTTCAGAGGTACAAATGGTCCTACCTTTAAATGGTTAACTGAGAAACCAATATGGGTTAGAAAATGGCCTCTAACAGGAGAGAAACTGACAGCTTTAGAACATCTGGGACAGGAACAGCTAGATGCTCACCATATCGAAGAATCAACCAGCCCTTGGAATTCTTGTTTATTTATTGTTAAAAAGAAATCTGGAAAATGGAGAATGATGACAGATCTAAGAGCTGTCAATAAGATAATTAACCTACGGGCCCTCTACAATCTGGAATTCCTTTGTCTTCCCTTTTACCTAAAGGATGACCTCTTATAATTATTGATTTAAAAGATTGTTTCTTCACTATACCTTTACAAGAAAAGGACAGAGAAAATTTGCCTTTACAGTGCCTACTTATAACAAGTCTCAGCCTACTAGGAGGTATCAGTGGATCATCCTCACTCAGGGAATGTTCATTAGCTGTACCCCGTGCCAATACTTTGTAAGTCAGCCATTGAATATAATATGTAAACAGTTTCCTAAATCTGTAATTTACCATTACATGGATGACATTTTGCTATCTGATTCAAATACAGATACTGAGAAAGAATGGTTGAAGAAGTAAAGAAACTTTTGCCTAAATGGGGATTACAAACTGCTCCTGAAAAAATACAAAGAGGAGAGTCTGGCAATTACTTAGATTATAAAATAGGGTTATAGAAAATTAGAACACAAAAGGCACAAATTAGGAGAGTCTGATTGTATACTCTTAATGACTTTCAAAGATTGTTAGGAGACATTTCCTGTCTATGACCAGCTGGTGAGATAACACCTGACCTAATAATTCATTTAGACAAAACCTTAGATGGTGACAAAGACTTAAATAGACCCAGAAACTAAGAAAGAATTAGCTGTTTTGAAGAGAAATTACACAGGAGGCACATGTGAATAGGTTAGATCCAAATCTTAATTGCATTCTAGTCATATTGCATTCCAGAATTTCCCCTACAGGAATTTTATTGCAGAGGAAAGATATTTTCTTAAAATGGATTTTTTTTACCACATTAACCAAGTAAAAAATTAAAAACTTATGTGGATTAATTAATTATATCTCTGAATTAATTATAAAAGGAAAATAAAGACGTTGTCAACTAACCTGAATAGACCTAGCTGAAATTATAGTGCCCTGTACTACTGATGAAATTAAAAAAACTATGGGAAGACAATGAACCCTGGCAAAGAGCTTGTGTTAATTTTTAAGGAGAGAATAATAGCAGTTATCTCAAAAATGATAGAATTAACTTTGCAAGTAAGATTACTTGGATTCTTCTCCGGATTTTACATGATACATCAATAACTGGAGCCCGTACATTTGATATTGATACAAATAAATTAGAAAATGCAGGTTAAAAATCAGAAGATGTAAGTAAGATGGAACAAAATCTTTATAATTCTATCCAAAAGGCAGAATTATATGCTATTCTCATACTACGGGATTTTAAAGAACCTCTCAATATAGTTACTAATTCACAATATGCAGAAAGAGTTGTCTTGCATATTGAAATTGCTGAATTTATACCAGATGATACAGAGTTGGCTTCATTATTCATTCAGTTTCAAGATATAATTAGGAATAGGCTTTGACCCATATACATAACATACTTTCGATCTCATACAGGTCTGTCAGGTCCTCTTTCACAAGGTAATGCAAAAATTGATCGATTATTAATTGGAAGTTGCTGAAGGCCTAAGACTTCATAAAATAGCATCATGTCAATAGCAAAGGTTTAAAGAAAGATTTTTATATTACATGGAAACAAGCTAAGGAGATTATAAAGAGATGTCCTACTTGCTCTTTCTATAATGCAACACCACTACCTGCAGGGAGTAACCCACAGGGCACTTAAAGAAATGAAATCTGGCAGATGAATGTGTTCCACCTTGAACATTTTGGAAAATTCATTATGTACATCACATTATTGACATTTATTCACGTTTTCACTGGGCAACTGCCTTGAGCTCAGAAAATGCTAATTCAGTAATCAAGCATTTATTAGAAATTATGGCCATCATGGGTATACCTGCACAAATAAAGACGGACAATGTCTCTAAGAAAATGAAACATTTTTTAGCTTATTATAATATAAAATATATTACAGGTATATCAATCAATCCTTTAGTAACTAAAGGATCTTTATTTATAAAAAGACCAAATAAAACTGTAAAAGATATGTTAAACAAACAGAAAGGGACAGAAAATACTCCCAGACAAAGATTGCATAATGCTTTATTAGCCTTGAATTTTCTTAATGCTAATGAGAAAGGAACAACGGCATCAGAGAGACATTGGATAATAGAAAAAAATTTTGAATTAAATCAGCCCATGTATTTCAAGGATATGTTGTCCTCAGAATGGAAATCAGGAGATGTGCTATGTCAGGGAAGGGGTTTTGCTCTTGTTTCCACAGAGAAGAAAAACTATGGATATCATCAAAAGTAATAAAGATTTGATTTGAAAAGGAGAAACCTCTTAAGAAAGAGAAATGATAGCTCATCCACAGAGTTGACAATCATACAGGTGGTAAGAAAACCTCGCTAGTGTTGGGGCAGGGTTCTGTTCTTGTCTTTGCAGGAAAATAGCAATCTTCAAAAAGTCAAGAGACCCAGGATGTTTGGATGCCTTAAGAGGAAAAGAGAACTATCCATAAAGGATCACCAAGCAAAGAAAAATATGACTTTTCTGGACAGATCATCTTCAGGGAAAAATTTCATTCTCTGTGCATATATATTTACATCTTCTACCCAGTAGAAAAGTTTCTTTATTTACCAATGAAAGCAACATAGAAAGACCTCCTATACCAGTAATATAACTACGTTTGCAAGCAACAAAAAATTGTCTTCAATCAAAGAAAAATTCTGTAATAGAAAAGAAAAAAATAGATTGACATTCCAGGGAGGAGCCTACTCTTGTTTGATTAGGTAAGAAAAAGAAATTTTGGAGCCCTCTCTTGCTAATCAATTTTCAAATCATTTTGTTGCCAACAAGCTTTGAAAACATTGACCCACAGAGCTCCGAACTGCATCATCAGGCAGAGTGGACTTTTGCCTCAAGGGTGGATGCCCCAGAATTCTTTAAGACTCCCTGAGTTTAATTTATTTTGTATTATCTTTTTCCTAGAATAAATGAGATGAGATTACTCAGGTCTCCACATTCTTGAAGCTGACAGTATTACCAGTGGAAATTAGGAATCCAGTTCAGTTGTAAGCTGTTCTACACAGGAATTCCAGAAGAATTCTGTGGTATTTCCACATGACTTTAGATTTCTGCTTGCAGAAGAACACACAGGTACTTTCTTGTCCTTGTGAACAACAGTCACTAAAGGTGTTTTTTTCTGGACTAGGAGTCTGAATAAATTTCTGAGTTCTTTCAGAATAGTGACTGTTCAGAACTTTTAGGCAATACCCTAAAGGTGGTAAACATTGGACTTAAATGCAGAGATGACTCCTCATTCAACTTGCCAAATTAACCACCAAGAATTTCTCCTCATCTGATTACTCTGAGACAGTGTGCTCCTGAGTTTGAAGCAGCAACAGTTTTGGAAACAACAGTGATACCAAAGCCAGCAAATAACACATAGAAAACTTCTAAACAAAGGGCTTCCAGGTTGACAAACACTAGAACTATGGTGGGAGGTAAAGACGTCAGGGCCCTTTGACACACAGTGACAGAAACTGATCAGCTGGATCTGCCTCTCAAGCAGTGATGTAGAAAATAACCAGAGGTGATGACACACGCCACCTCATTGTCTATGTGTCCATTTGGTGCTCCCTTGTCACAGGCCTGTCATTGAGTGACTTCCACAAAAACCTTTCTTCTCAGGATTTTGCAAGTTAGAAGTTGGAGATTGTTCGGGCCTGAGTTTGGTTCAGCTGATCTGTACTAGGGGTGCTCATGAATCTGCATTCAGGTTGGTTTGCTGTTCTCCAGGTGGCTAGTCTGGGCTTGATTTCATGATGGCTGGCTTCTATGAATAGTGAGAGGAAGGTCTAGGAGAGGAAGGTCCAGACCAAATACTTTTAAAATACTCATTTGTGTCACTTCTGTTCTTGATTTGCTAGTCAAAATGGGTCACATTGTCACCCAGATTAAAGTTCTGGCCTTTCCCCGCCACTCCAACTGTGGGTGGAAGATAGTATCTTATAAGACTATAGATACAAGGAAAATAACTGTGGCCATTCTTTTAACTGACCACATTTTCAAAATAGAACACAAACTCTCTTAGTGTTAAGTAAATTTAAGTAAATTAATAGCAATAAATATTAAAATGTCTTCCTGTTTCTGGGTTTAAGAAGTATTGAGACCAGTACATGAGAACTAAATGGGTCAATTCCAATATCACCTTCATGAAGGTGCAATAGTAACCTGGCTTACATTTACATTCTGAACAGACTTTCTATTCATTCTGGAATTAAAGCAACCATCTGAAATAAGAGATGTCCCTGTGCGTCTCTTATTTGTGTTAATTAAGGCTGGTGCCAATGAGAGGGAAACTCAAGGAAGAGGTCAGATGGAGCACTTTACTCTTTGCTCTGTGGTAAAAAAATATACGGCAAATGAAGCCCAACACTTCTCTCATCAAAGAGATAAAGAAAAATGTGGAAGGCAGGAGTAAGAGTTGCTGTTATGAGCCTCCATGGGAATACTGTGAAAGGGAAAAAAATGCTTCCCCTTAACCCAGATGTGTTTCCAAGAAAGGAAGGTGTTCTTCTGGTGTCCAGGGCACCATTAGTTTAACTTTGCTTGGCAATAAAATCATTAGTCATGCCAGAGATGTGGACAGCACTCAGGTTTCCCAAGGGGACTTGCAATGCACAATTTCTTCTTCTTTGAAAGACTAAGTGAAATAGATGAGAGCCAGAAGCTACCGTGGAACAACATATCAATAGCTGCATCTTGTTGCAAGTATAAAGCTGCCAATTCCTAGCCTCATTTCTAAATATCCTTAAGTAGAAGGGATGATTCTATTTCCATCCAGTGTCTGAAGACATGAATCGGCTTGACCATGCCTCAAATGACACATGTAGCCTTCATTTGTGCTTAGAGATACTCAGAACAAATATTGGGGGACTGGATTTTTAACTTTTCAAAATCTCAAGGACATAACACATTAAGTTGCTTGATTTCTCATATCTTGTCTACTTTGCAGTCCATGGATGCTGGGAAATTTAATGCTGCAAAGCTAAGCAGGCTTATCCAAGTGTAGCTCAAAACTCAGACTTTTTTTGTGGGAAAAAGAAAACCACACCAAACTCAAGATGCTTTCCTCTCCTTTTTCCTTTGCATCTCCTTGGAACCCAAACATCAGAAGGACAGTGACACTTGATCTGTGATCACTTATCATCAAAATGTCTGAATAAAGGGATTCATATCACCTTGTGTTGACCATTGCATCTTTGATTTATGATTCTATTTGGCCTCTTGTTGAAAAGCCATGCTTTCTGTAGCATTAGTCTTGACCTCAGTCTGACCCAGGCTCTGTTGAGTTAGCTAGCATCACTCAATACTTCTATTGTCCCATTAATAGCTTAAAAAATCTCTCCTTCTTCTAATTTGGGTCATACAAGGCATCACTCTACAAGGCCACTTTCACAGCTATCTCGGGAGACTTCTGTCAGTTCTGCCACTTTTGTGACTTGCTTGGAAAAGCCTTTCTGTCAGGGGAACACAACAGGTGTTCTCTCTCTCTCTCTCTCTCTCTCTCTCTCTCTCTCTCTCTTCTCTCTCTCTTCTCTCTCTCTCTCTCTCTCTCTCTCTCTCTCTCTCTCTCTCTCTCT
>JABTXL010003263.1:340103-380352 GCA_025134845.1 Neodon shergylaensis
TCTCTCTCTCTCTCTCTCTCTCTCTCTCTCTCTCTCTCTCTCTCTCTCTCCTCTCTCTTCTCTCTCTCATCTTGCAAATATTCCTGTTTTTAGCCAGGCTGCATATCTTACCTCTTCTTTAACTTTCTTACCTTTTTCTTAGCCTCAGTGCCTTAATTTACTTGGGGGTCTGCTGTGGGACAATAATCTTGTACCCTGTAAAGATTTGTCTGTTGTAGTAGTTTAATAAAATGCTGATTGGCCTGTAGCCAGGCAGGGAGTATAAGTGGGGTAACCATGCAGAAAGTAGAGGTGGGACAACAAAAACAGGAGAATTGTTGGAAGAAGAAAGAGCCAGTCTGGAGTCGTCAAACAGATGCAGAGGAAGAAAGATGAGAACGCCTCACGTACCAAGCCACGTGGCTAACACAGACAAAAATAAGGGGCCAATTTAAGATAAAAGAGTTAATAAGAAGCCTGAATTAATAGGCCAATCAGTTTCTAATTAATGTAATAGACCTCTGTGTACTTCTTGGGACAAATGACTGTGGGATTGGTTGGGACAGAAACCTGTCAACAGGAGTCAGATCCTGATTGTCCCCTCCCCAAAGCCTGTGAATACAGCTTGCTGTTGCGCCTGTAAAACATGGTTTCTGAAACTGAGCTGTGTTTTGGTAAAACAGCATCAATCCTCCCCACAGAGATCAAGCTATGCAGGACCCTCTGCTGTTGGTTGACATCATAGTGGGGAGGTAGGCAGAAGGCAGACTTAGGAAGTACAGGTGAGAGTGTTTCAGACATTGTCACATTTTTTTTTTTTCATAGAAACCTCTGCATATTCAAGATCAGGTTTCAGTGCTGAGGCAAACCTAAGACTGAGTGAGATTTATGGATTAAGCATCTTTTGCACAAATGATTCACATCAAGGCAGCAGTAGGTAGGTAAAATCACCTTTGGGACATAGGAAGGTGTTGGTATTATGGCGTTGAGACAAATCCCCAAAAGGGAAAGAAGAGGCGATGTGGGCACAGGGGGTGGCCTGTAGGAATGGGTCGATGATTCTATTGTAGGGTAACATTTGGCAGGTAGTTGCTCTCAGCTCTATGGCAGGCTCAGTACCCAGGTTTAATCCATTAGTAATTCCATGTCTCATCCATTTTTCTCTCCTAATAGCAGAACACAGATTCCTTCCCTTCCAGGAATAAGATGCGTGGGAGACTGACTATACCTATAGAGCACAATGGCCCGATGCTGCTGAAAACCTGATTTGGATTCCAGTTGTGTAGCCTTCAGCAGCACATAATCTCCCCAAGCTCCTTTTTTTTTTTATTTAACCCATGTGTGTGTTAGAGAATTGGGGAACTAAGATAGATACAATGTTTAGCAGAAAGCCTGGAGTTAGTAAGTTCTTAGTAAAGGTTAACCGCGACTTTTGTGCTTTTTTGAATTTTTATTGTGGTTATAGTTATTCTGGAGAGCTTTGGGATCACTTTTGTTTTTCTTTTTCTTTGCTGATAACTCATGCTTTCAAATGTTAGGCTACAAATGCCAATCCAATTAATGTAGCTCTAAGCTTTCCTGGCCAGATTCTGGTTAACCCAGATGACTGCCTTGTTGGATTCCCACCAAGTCAGTGATGGAAACATAACTAGCAAATGGGTGAGCCTTGCTGATAGTTTCAGATTCAAGGTAGGACAAATGTCCCCCATCTATGTTGGAATCACAATTGTAGAAACTTTTTTCTTTTCTAATACTGGGGCTCTACAGTACAATCAACAAGGTTGAGAGAGAGAACTGACTCCTGGAAGCTATCCTCTGTACTTTTGTGCACCATGCCTCTCAGATGAGGCAACATGGCAGCTGTCCTGGACACATCAGGCTCCAGGTTCACTACAGAACTATCAGGTCATGGTTAGCTCAGTCAGGAATAAGAGATGAGAGATTTCTGGAGATGAAGTCCAACCTCGGAAACAGGGAAAGAGCAGGACATGCAACTATGTAAGAGAGAGGCTGAAGTCAGGGTTGAAGGAAGCACGAGGAAGGAGTGTGCGAGGCAGCAGAGAGGGAAGCAGCATGGGGCTGGAGCTGGGATCCTGATAATGTCCTAGAAAATGTCTGTCTTGTGCTTGGGGTGAGGCCACTAGTGTACTACAAGGACAGTCCCACCCCTTTTACAGAAAGGTTTATTTTATTATTTATTTATTTATTTATTTATTTATTTATTTATTTATCTATTTATCTATTTATCTATTTATTTTGGTTTTTCGAGACAGGGTTTCTCTGTGGTTTTGGAGCCTGTCCTGGAACTAGCTCTGTAGACCAGGCTGGTCTCGAACTCAAAGAGATCCGCCTGCCTCTGCCTCCCGAGTGCTGGGATTAAAGGCTTGCGCCACCACCGCCCGGCTTCAGAAAGGTTTATTTAAGAAAGATTATGCATCTATATGTGTGTGCAATGTGTGCCCATGAGGCCATAAGACGGTTTTGGGTTCCCTGAAACTGGAGTTACAGATGGTTCTGTGCCACCTGACATGGGTCCTGAGAACCTAACTCAGGTCTTCTGGGAAAGCAGAAAACAACTAATCACTGAACTGTCTCTCGAGCCCCGGCCCCTCTTTCTTTTTTCCTCATGAATAGGGATGGCTCTAGGGTTAGAGATCAGGAAAAGCTGAAACATCTTTGCAGTGTTTGCAGGCTTACCTGTGGCTGGAGGTTTGTGGTAAAAAAAAAAAGGCAACACAGGACCAGAAAGATGCCCCACTGGTTATGAGCACTGGCTGCTTTTCCAGAGGACATGGGTCAATTCTCAGCACCCACATGGTGGTTTATAAGCATTTGCAATTTCAGTATTTTCTTCTGACATTCACAGACAACCTACACCTACATGGCACATAGACATAGATACAGAAGAACACCTCATAGAAAATATAAAATAAAAAAATGGCAGCAACTTTTCCCACATCTCCCCACTAGATTATTCTCTCCATTTCTCCCTTTGTAGAACTAACAATAGTAATTGTACATATTTATGGAATGTAGTGTGATAATTCACTACACATGTAGAATGTGTTCATGATGATAAGACTTCCTGCCTGGTTCTTTTTTCATTTCCTTCTTTCCTTCCTTCTTTTCTTTTTTCTTTCTTTCCTTCCCTTTTCCTTCCTTCCTTCTTTCCTTGCTCTTTCTTTCTTTCTTTCTTTCTTTCTTTCTTTCTTTCTTTCTTTCATCTTCCCTCCATCCCTCCTTCCCTCTCTCCCTTTCTCTTTCATTCTTTCTTTTTGCTGGACATTTATTACTATTTGATCTCTCTTTTCTCTTCCCCTCTTTGTCTCTCTCCATCTGTCTCTATTGTTTTTCTTTCCTCCCTCCCTCCTTCTCTCTCTCGTTCTGCCCCTTCTTCTTTCTCTGTATGTATATATGTCTCTTTCTATAACAATAAATACTTGAATTTTGTCTTCCTTAATTAGACTAGAAGTGGTTTAGATTTATAGCTTTGACTCATGCTCTGTCTTTAGCATCAAGAAAATGGCTTGGCACAAAACAGGGTAAATACATACCCTTGAGCTTCCTGTGGTGGGTGTCTATATCTTGTGGTGATTAATATTGATAATAAACATGATAGGATATGGAAACACATAGGAGGCACACCTCTGGGTATGTCTGTGGTGGACTCTCTAGACTGAGTTAGTCAAGATAGAAAATCATATCTTGTAGAAGGTACCATCCCACAACTGGGGCCTGGACTTCATAAAAGCAATTTGACTATCAAATTCATTATTTTTCTGATTCCTGACCTTGGATGCAATGAGAACAGCTGTCTTAAGCTATGCCCAACCCTATGATGGGATGGATAACTGCACCATCAAATGTGAACCCAAATAAATCCTTCTGCCCTTGAGTTATTTGTCAGGTATTTGATGCAGCAATGAGCAAAGCAGCTGAGACACTTCCATACTTGAACATGGTTACTTTGCCTTGGGAATACCACAAGAGTGTTCCCTGGAGCCTCAAGTTACCACAGTACACTGAATGATACACCCTGAATCTTGTACCTGTCCAAGAGTAGAGAACCATCCTGAGCCCAGTGTAGAAGAGGACCTAAGTATTTTTCCCTCTACCCTCACTAGCAGGGTTCAGCTCCCTGTCTTTCTGGGCCTGTCCTGACCAGTTGCTGGAAGGGTAGAATTTCCTTTCCACATGAATACCAATCTCTCCCACTGCATGACCTCTTACATCATGTGAGGTTTCTGCCTGTCTTCCCTGAGCCACAGGAAGAGAAGCCACTGCAGGCAGACCCAGATTGCCATACCTTTTCAGGACCCACTGAATCCACAAGGAGCTATTTATTTTGAGGTCAATGAGGTCACATTCACAGCCTAGTGAGTGACTTATGGTTCGTTGTCATTCAACACCAGGGCATAGGGCATTCCTCCCATCTTTCATCAGGTCCCTGATATGAATTTTTTTTTCTGGAAAGAGACCATCTCAAGACCACTTTCAGATACCACAGTACAGTACACTGTATTTTGTATATCATACTGTTGGAATGGAAGACGGCTGTCTAGTGCTTTGGCATGTGTCTTAGTGGAGAAAAAAAAACCTAACAGGTGACTACTGTAAAGTCCAGTGTTTAGGTAACTAGATGAAAGCCGCAGCACTTATCAGTAAATCCAGAGATCTCCTGGAGTGTGTGAACTTTACCTCAACAGCACTCAGCATGCTGAGATGCATTTGCTGATGACCATGGAGCTATCACTGTGGGTGTCACCTGCCTGCTAAGCACACTCCACTCTTCCCATCACAGGACCCACATTTTACTGTGGGAAGTGGCTTCTTGCCATTGAATTCAGCCCTGGGATTGCTAATCCAGGTGTTCCAGTCCTGGTGAAGGGAAGAGGATGACTCTCAAAAGTCAGTCAGACAAATGCTCTGTCTCTGAAATTTGAATCGATAGAAAAACCAACATGGTTCTACTTACCCCATAGCCCTCCAAGATCCCTGAGTGTCTTCTTGACCCCATAGCCCTCCAAGATCCCCGAGTATCTTCTTGACCCCATCACCCTCCTAGATCCCCGAGTGTCTTCTTGACTCCATAACCCTCCTGGATCCCCGAGTGTTTTCTTGACCCCATAGCCCTCCAAGATCCCTGAGTGTCTTCTTGACCCCATCACCCTCCTAGATCCCTGAGTGTCTTCTTGACCCCATAACCCTCCTAGATCCCCGAGTGTTTTTCGACCCCATAGCCCTCCAAGATCCCTGAGTGTCTTCTTGACCCCATCACTCTCCTAGATCCCCGAGTGTCTTCTTGACCCCATAACCCTCCAAGATCCCCGAGTGTTTTCTTGACCCCATAACCCTCCAAGATCCCTGAGGCCCCACAACCTGCCTTTCTTCTGCCACTTTCAATTTGGTTCTGAAGGCAATGCACTGTCCCCACTGGTTAATTTTTTGTTAAAGTCAGAGTTATTGCCTGTCTCTTATAGCTACAGCCGGTAATAGTTGTTAGGACCTTCATAGTGGTACACATTACTTCCAGTGCCTCCCCTTTTTTGAGACAGAGTTTCTCTATGTAACAGCCCTAGCTGTCCTGTAACTTGCTCTGTAGACCAGGATAGCCACAAGCTCGCAGAAATATGCCTGCCTATGCCTCTGCCCCTTGTGTTGGGATTAAAGGTGAGTACCACTAGTGCCAGGCTTCAGCATCCATTCTTAATGCAGCAGAGTCAAGATCTTGGGTCCTGAGGCCCGGTGGCTCAGTCAGTAAGTACTTGCTGCACAACTACAAAGACTTACACCTATATAAGAAAGTCAGACATGACAGATTATAACTGTAAAATCAACAGAGACAAGAGAATTAGTGGGGCCTACCAGCCAGCCATTCTAGTCAAGTCAATGAGCTCCAGGTTGAGTTAGAGACCCTGTTTCATAGAACAAGGTGGAGAGCAATTGAGGAAGGGATGTGACATTGACCTCTGGCTTCCACACACAAAGGTGCACATTTGTGCACACAAACACAGAAGAAAGAAAAGGATCATTGCTGTCCCTGTGATTGATGGCAGCTGGCCTACTTCAGAGATGGTCATTGGGAGACCTGTGGTCCTTCCAAAATCCCCCAAATGTGACTCTCAGGAGGACAAGTACAACTGTGATTAGCTTCTTGACTTATTTCTTTGGAACTTGGAAGAGAAGTGATGGGTAGCAATGACTGATAGCAGAGGAAACTGTCATAGATACCCCAGGAAAAACCCAGCTTGGCCTTCTTTCTGCTCTCCAGAACCCTATAGCTGCTCCTTAAGGTGGTGAGCTGCCGACTGTCAGAGTTCTGGTTTTCATCAAACTCTTACTTTAAGCGTCCTCTCCCTAGGGACATTCTCACTGAGTGTACAACCCAGAGAAGCCCCTGCTTATCCTTTTACCTAATTTATGCTCACCACAACACCCAGGTTGTTCATTTATTGTGTCTCTTATAGTGATATTTTATTTATGTTTTAATAAATAAAACTTGCCTGAAGATCAGAGGGTAGAACTAAAGCCACTAAAGGCCTGGCAGTTTTATCACATACCTTTAATCCCAGTACTAGGCAGTCACATGTATTTAATCCCAGCACTAAAGGGGAATATAAAATGGGAGGAGACAGAGGCTCAGGGCTCAGTCTGCAGTTGCCCAGGCATGATAGAGATAAGACTTCTCTGTTGACAGAGGTTTCTGTCCCACCTGGTCCCATAGCCATTCAGTCCCAAAGAAACACACAGAGGCCTACATTAATTATAAACTGGTTAGCCTATTAGCTCAGACTTCTTATTAACTAATTCTTATATCTTAAATTAGCTTTCTCTTGGTCTGGGTGACAACTGCAGATTAAGTTTTTCCTCTTCCCAGAATTCTCCTATTCTGGTCACCCCACCTGTACTTCTTGCCTGGCTACTGGCCAATCAGTGTTTTATTAAATTAAATGTCAAATCTTTACGGAGTACAAGACCATTGTCCCACAGTACTTCCCTCCGCTTTTTTTTTTCAAAGCAAGAAGTCTGAATCTGATCTCCTTTGTATAGCTTTTTTCCTGACCATTATACAAAACAACTTGTAACCAACACTCTAAAAAAAGACAAATATCCATAATCCATTTTTGGGGAAGGTGGGTATAGTTTCTAGGGTACGTTCTATTGATTGGGGGCACTGCTAATCTTATGGGTATCGAAAGAAAATTTAGAATTATGGTCGAGTCCTGACTGTAATATTCTGTGAGGCTTGATCATTTCAGTAAGCAGTCTTGAGGCTTTTCTCGATGTAGAACTCAAAGGAAACTCCACAAAATGAGTAAATTTTATATGACAAGATCTCTTTATGTGAGGCATTTTTTGTGAGTTGTCTTTTGAACCAAAAATTTTAAATGTTTTAAAAAATTCATTTTACATACACAGTTCCCCCTCCCCCCCCACTCTCTTTCCACTCCCATCCACTCCTCAGAGACGATAAAGTCTCCCATGGGCAATCAACTAAGCCTGACATATTGAGCTGAGGCAGGACCTGGTCACTCCCCACGCATCGAGACTGAACAAGGTATCCCACTATAGGGAATGGGCTCCAAAAACTCATGCACCAGTGATAGATTCTGGTTTTACTGCCAGAGGTCCCACAAACAGACCAAGCCATACAATTGTCATTTTAAATCCTGATCCCCAGTACCTGTGAATGCAACCTAACTTGGAAATAGGGTTGTTTTAGCTCAGGCTGTCATGGCACATTGTGTCCTATCTAGTTACTGGTGTCTTTATGAGAGCAGGGACATTGGGACACATAGGGAGAACACTGTGGAGATGCAGACGGAGTCTTGGTGAGAGGGTCACTGGGGCACCTATAAGTTGAGAAGCATAAGACATTACTGAAAACTACCAGTACCCGAGAGTAGCATGGGGCAGTTCTGATGCAGAGCCTCCAGAATCACCTTATTGACTTTGATATCATACTTTTATCCTCCAGAGCCAGAAGAGAAGAAACACCTGATATTTTAAGTGTAACCCTCATATTGCATTTTGGATAGACTTCTGGTTTTTTGATCTCACAGGCCTGATGATCTTTAATACCTACTGAATACTGCATTGTGTCTGTTACCAAAAATATGTTAATAAATCCCAGGAAAGAATGAGTGAGTTAATGGTAGACTGAAAATCGCATCCATAATATGCATAGGAAAATATTAACTCACTGCCAAAGACCCAATGGAAACCCAGGACTATTTTGTTGCATATATATCTGTGGTATTCATGTATATGTGATGTAAGTGGTGTGTGTGTGTATGTGTGTGAGCACAGGTATGGGCACGTGTGTGTAGGTGCATGCATGCGTGTGTGTGTGTGTGTGTGTAAGAGGGAGAAAAAGAACAAACCTAGGTGTCGTTTCTCTGGCACCTTTTATCTTTTTATTTGAGACAGAATCTCTCACACTCTTAGAACTTAGTCAAGTAGGCCACCCACCTACACACATGCAAATATGTGCACATATGTATGCCAGCACACAGGTCAGAAAAGGACAGGTCAGAAGTTTCCAAAAGGACCTTTGGGAGTGAATTATTATTTCCTTGATTATTATGAATATAACTCTTAGTCTACCTTTACTCATTTACTCATTCACTGGGTTTATTTAACATTTAATTGGTACCAGACATGCTATAGCAAGTATTAAAAATAATGAGAAAATAGATGGCCACTAAGACACAGAAATCTTCCTGTCTGTGTCCTTCATCTCAATACCACTAAGATTCTAAGAACACCACCACATCTGTTTTTTTTTTACATGGGTTCAGGGGATCCTAACACAGGTCCACATACTCACAAAGCAAACACTTTATCAATGCATTCATCTTCCCAATCTCTGGGAATTCCTTCTAATGTAGTAATTTCACAGGGGCCAGAAATAGGTGAAGGTGAATTGGGTTGTTCAGGATATGGTGAGTTCTCTGTTGCTGGAGGTGTTCAAGTACAGAAGGCACCAGTTAGGACCAGAAGGGGCTATGTGCTCTCAGGATACTCACAGATAAAGTGGCTGTTAAATCTGGCATTCCACCTTGTGCAGGTTACCTGATACTACCTGTGTAACTTTGGTCTGCAGCATCTAAAGAAGTTCCCTCTAACAGAGAAACCCTGTCTCAAAAAACCAAAAAAAAAAAAAAAAAAAGAAGTTCCCTCTAATGTTCTCCAGAGTCAGCTTTCTTAACTCACCAAGGTTCAGATTAATGTGTAGCAAAGTGTAAACTAAATTTCTCCATAGGATTCAAGGTCTTTTGAAGTAAACATTTCTGAGAAGCAAGAGGGCTTAGGGACATGTGCAAGATTTAATGTAATTATCTGCTTGCAGTCAATATGGAAGTCACATATGTTACTTTTTTGTTCATAGACTTGCTTGTAAAATTTGTCTTTCTGATTAATTTTCAAAGAAATTTAAACTTGCAACATTAAACCACAAGGTTTCATGAAGAACATAATTGTGGGTAAGAGAATGCAAGAGAGGGTCACCCTTGACTGGATATGTAAATATACCCAAGGGGGACCCAAGTGGGAGGAAGTGAGATGGGAAATAGGGTATAAGAAGAGAAAGAGGATTTTATCTTCTATAGAGATTTATTAAGAGTGATTTTTGTTTTGAGATTTGAAGGTAAGTAATAAAACTACAGGCTTCCCTGGTTCTGATTACTTGATTATTGATGTCTACATGGCTAGCTACACTTTCAGAATGCCATTATAGACGCTTATAGCAACCTTGTCCTTTAAGGTGATATTATTTCCATTTGAAGATCTAGAAAATGAAGCCCAATGTAGGGTTCAAGTGTGTGTGCTCTGCCAGGGTCGTTAACCTGCCAGCACATCATTCTCCCAGTCATTTAACGTTTTATCCATGCTGCCCCCAGTACCCTGCTGACTCTCACCTACCTTCAGACACTTTTGCCCAAAGTAAATTTGGTAACTGTTATGGTTTGGGTGTAAAATGTCTCCCACTGGCTTAAATGTTTGAATACTTTTTCCCCATATGGGACAATTTTGTTAGGTTGTAGAATTATTTAGAGGGGTTTCATTGGGTATGGCCTTTTGAGAGTTCCATTTCTAGCTCAGTGACTGCTTCCTGATCTGCAAAAGATATGAGATGAAGCCACTATGCTTGCTCACTCTGATAGACTTTATTCTTGAACCTATGAACCCAAATAACCCTTTTCTCTTTAAGCTGCTTGTATTTATCATGGTGAATATAAAAATTAATACAGTGGCCTATCAGACTTGGTGCTTCTTGTGTTTGTTTGTTTTGTCAGTTTGGTACAAATCAGACTCATCTAGGAAGCAGGGACTCCACATGAGGGATTGTGTTGGGGGCTGCAGACCTTGATGGCAGGGGAGTGGGTTCTGATGAGGCCTGGAGCTGAAAGATCCCAAGAGCTGGGGCATGGCTATCAGTTAAGCATCCCTATATAAACTTCCCCCGAGCACAATAAAGTTGGCACTCTTGTATTAAGGATGACCCGTGCCCCCATTTTTGTGTGTGTGTGTGTTTAAGTCTCCAGCTTAGTTCCCGGCTTGCATACCGTCCTGTGGCACAAGCACTACAGGTGGAGGCCCCCAGCGAGATCGGGATTTGGGGAGATGTTGGGAGATCACCCTTGGAAGGCTGGCCACCAAGTGATGGTGAGAGCGGATTGAAGATGGGTGCCAGTAATTCTGTTCAGATATTGACCGGTAGGTAGTTCTTTTAGAGAAGCAGGGCACCAGAATTAAACAACATTTAAAAAAAATTAATATGTACAGAAAGTAATATATGCACAGAAGAGACATTTTCTTGTATGGGCTGCGAAGATAAACCAGCATAAAGGTATCTTTATTTTGGGATTTGAATCTAGGAATTTGTTGTGAACCGGGAACTCCGCAAAGGGTCGCCATGAATACCCCCAAAGATATGTTGCCCAATAAACTGCAGGAAGTAGTTTATAGAGGAACGATGCCCAAATTCCCAAATGATTTTTTGTTGAAGGTTACAGGGCCGAGGGGGACGCCTTGGCGGTACCAGGAACAGCTACCAAACAGCGACCCCGGAGTCAAGTGTTGGAGACAAGGCGGGCTGAAGTCGCTCAGACCCCACTGGGCTGCCCACCTGCATGTGGCGAATGGAGAAGGCGGCAGTGGGGTGAGTTTGGGCCTCTTCAGCAATTTCAGAGTGCGGGCCTGCTTCCCGGAGTCCCTGAGAGCAGAGAGGCTGCTGCTGGAGCTGAGCTTCATGAGGGCAGCTGACTGTTCTGACTTTAAGTGCCCAGGAGTGCAGTGTGTGTGCCGCAACTGCCCTTGCAGCAGTTGCAGAGGGTCTCTCAGTTGGCCTGCCGCTCAGGCTGATTCTGGTGGCGCAGGCCAAGGGATTTGCTAAAGGGACCTGAGGCTGGGTGGCGAGAAAGTGGTTTCTGGTCCGAGGCAGCAGGGCGGAGCAGGCTGAGGCGGCTCCATGGGTGGCTGTGTGCGCACTCAACAAATGTTGGCCCGGTCTTATGATTTATGGTCAGAGCACATTATTTATTATGGTAATGGGGACCATGATCACTATACAAGAAGGTTAGCAAGTATTCTCAGGAGTTTTGTTTCTGGAATCCAGAATTCCCTATAGTGGTATAGTGGAATTCCCTGTGTAATTTTCGCCAGGACATTTTTCTTGGTTTTACTTATATACTTCCTTATATAAGAACAGTCGGAGCATGCAGTTGGCTGCTCCCTTTCCTTTCTGTTATATTTGTGCCACGCCCATGCAAGTCCAGGCACTCCCATACGGCCTAGGCTTGCTGAAAAGCTGGCCTTAGGAACTCCTGTAGCCAGAGGGTTTCTGTTGCTCTGCCTCTACAACAGGTGTCAGCAGCAGCATATTGTTATTTGCCCAAGAAAGTGAGCTTCCTCTGAGAGCAGTATGGGTTAGCAGGCTACGGGAAGACCAGTGAACCGGAGACAGGTAAGATAGGAGCCTGTCACTGTCAACCTAAGACAGAGGCCTTGCGGGCTGAGGCCGTGTTCTTTATGACGGGTAAAATGTGAATATGCACTTCTGTGACCCAAGACAGGCCTAATCTAATTGTATAGAAAAGAGGGAGCTGTTGGGGATTGCAATTCCCTGACCCCTTGACTTTCTTTGCCTGCCTCAGAACCTTTTGCCTGCTAGAGTGAACTGGGCAAAACACCTGTGCCTGCAGCTGCTCTGAGCACAAGACCTTGATGGCAGAGGAGTGGGTTCTGATGAGGCTTGCAGCTGAAAGAGTCGGGGTGTGGCTATCAGATAAGGGACCCAATATAAGCTTCCCTGGAGCACAATAAAGTTGGCACTCTTGTATCAAGGATGACCCGTGTCCCTGTTTCTGTGTGTGTATATGTGTGTGTAGGTATGTGTGTGTGTGTGTGTGTGTGTTTAAGCCTCCAGGTTAGTTCCTGGCTGCTGTACCATCCCACAGTGCAGGTGCTCCAGGATTGCCTCCACCTTTGTCCTAGGGGCATGGCTATGAGGTATTCTCTTGATTAATGCTTGACATTGGAGAGGTTACTCTACTATGAGTGGTACTATCCCTGTGAAGGTGGCCATGGGTGTTTAAGAAAGTAGACTAAGCAAACCGTGGGAGCAAACCAGTAAATAACTTTTCCTCATGGCATCTGCTTCAGTTTCTGCTGTGTGTTCTGACCCTGATTTCTCTGGATAATGGACTATAACTTGTAAACTGAAGCAAATCCCCTTTTCCCAAAGTTGATTTTGGTCATAGTGTTTCTCATAGCAACAGAAAGCACAGCAGAACCATACTTCTTTGGACTGATAACCAGGCAGTCAGATTCTGCTTCACTTGTTCTTTGTGGACTGTGGGCAATTCACTCAGATTTTTCACTTTGGGCTTCAGTGGGGACAATAGTGATTATCACACAAATTTTGTAGTGTGGGTTCATTCATTCATTTTAGTCATCTCCAGAGGCACTTTTCTGAGTCATGAATATTTGTCATTTGCTTTCTCTGGGGTGTTGAATTCAAGACTCTTCAAAGTCTAGGATGTGATGGAAGTGAAAATGCTTTGCAAAGTCAAAACAACTAGCTAATATACATGGTATAATTATTATTCATTCTGCAATGCTTGCATCTGAAATGCCGATGAGTGAAAGACAGATAAGCAACATGCAAATTTAAATTCCTGATGGGGGATGCTAGGTATTTTTATTGTATGCATTCCTACTTATAGCAGCCAGTAGTAAATGAGGGAAGACATTAAAAAGAATGAAGAGTCTTACTTAGGATAATTTCTGCTATGCTGTCCCTCCCATGGACAATATAGCTCCCTGCTTTAAACATGTGAAACTTAGAGACAAACTATATCACTGTTTGCTACTCCACCATTGGGAGAATGGGCCTCTAATTGCTGATAAACTTTCCCTGCCCATAAATAGTATCTTTGCTGATGACATTTCAGTCCCAAAGCTGACAATGAATGCATTTTTAACATCCCATGAAGGAAAAGAAATTATTTTTTATTGAAAACATAAATTTTCATTGGAAGACACCATTTCCTTATTCCTACTTTCTAAGGCTGAAGGGCTTCATGAATATCTGGGCTAGAGTTTCAGTTACTCTATTCTGTAGAGATCTTGTGGGACATTCTGGTCTGGTCTGATCTGGTACATGGAAGGACCAAAATAAGATAGAGACAGACAGAAGAGTCTGATGTCTGAGTTAAAATCTTCCAAATGCCAAGACAGTCGTGTGCTAAGTACCAACGTTTCCTGGATGGATTAGGTCCTGAAATTTTACTTGCATTGACTAAAGCCTCATTCTGTACTCTCTTAATCCACATTCAACAGTAGAAATTTCCTCAGATACATACTACTGATGTGGGAAGTCCTTCTATATATGTGTTGCTTTTATTGGTTAATGAATAAAGAAGCTTATTTGGCCTGTGATAGGGCAGAATAGAGCTAGGAGACAAAACTAAACTGAATGCTTGGAGAAAGTAGGTGGAGTCAAAGGGAAGCACATAGCTGCTGCCAGGGACAGATGTGCCAGAAAAATTTAGAGCTCAAAAAATCAATAATAAAAAAAGAAGCGGTCCTGGTCAAAAAAGTATTACAAATGCACAATAAAGAAAAATTCAGATGAAAAAGACCTTGAAATGGGTCATAGTATGTTTAAAAAAATGTATGTAAGCCTGGAAGAGAGAAGAAAAAAGGTATAGAGAGTTATAAAAAGAAGTAATTTTTTAGAAAAATAAAACAAAGTCTTTAAAGTGACAGAGTTAACTTGTAGAAAAAGTAATAGAATAAGAAAAATAAACCATGTAAAGAAGGAATATACACAGAGAGTCTAGATTATGTATGTTATTGTGTTTTCTTTATATTTTTTAACTGTAAATGAGCTAAGTACAGAAAGATATTTCATTGTATAGGCTGCTAAGCTAAATCAACATATATTTTAGAGGCATTTTGACTTCAGAATTTGAGTCTAAGGATCTGTTGCTTTGGAAAAGAGGTTCTGCTTTTGTTTCCACAGAATATGAGAACCTATGTATTTCTTCTAGACTAATGTGGTTTCACGGACAAAGACCGCTTGAAAGGTTGCTGTGAACACCCCCACCTCCCAAAAATTACTTTGCCCAACAAAAAGCAGGAAGCAGTTTGGAGATAACCATGCTCAAATTCCAAAATATTGTTTATAAATGTTTGTTTACATTTAAAGGGAGCTATGTTATAGAGATTTGCATTGGTATGGATCTTGGTTTATTGATACAAATTTAAGGTCAAATTAGATATATGTTTATTTCTGCTCTTGATTAAGGTATTGTGTTTGTGCAGCTCATTTAAAAATATAATGTATAATTAAGAAATACAGGTTAATAGATAGTCAACCAAAAGAGTCAAGTTTTTAGTCATGTTAGTTAGGTTTTCTAGATATATAGAGATATATTTCAGATAGATAGGTTTTCTTCAAATCTTTCTGAGACCTTCAGAATATGGTATTTAAAACGTTTCAAGAGTTTAAGACTTTTCATGACAATGAGACACATCTGCTCCCAGCAGCACCAATCTATTCCAAGAGGATGATGGGCATCAAAGAGGCTCCTTATGGAATTTGTTAGCCATTTGGGCAAGAAACCACTCTTGTCTGAACTGCTTGATTCGAATTGCAGGACCCACACAAAAATGACTGCTGAAGCTGCCTAAAGAAGGTGAGACAGCCTTCGGGGTTCCTGCTTCATGAAAGAGTCTGCCATACATTATGCAGGACACAGAAGAAAGGGACTGACAAACTGCCAATATAGGTATAACTGTCTTTGAAATTTCCTGCATTGTGGAAAAGTCTGGAGATACTATGGACCAGTAGGCTGAAGATGTGTGCCCCAACAATACAGAAAAACTTTGGGTGACTGTCCAGGTAGCGAGATTCTAGAATTTTAGAAGTTTCTTACAATGCATTTCCTGTTTACTTAGGTAATATTGTATCTTTCTGGAGTCTTTGATAGAGTTGAAGAATAGGGAGTTATAGTTTATAGTTTTCCTTAGTTATGATAAAAGATAAAGTAGGTATAAATGTTGTAACTATAATTTTTACTTGATAACTGTTTTGTTATATGTAATTTTACTATGTTAATTTTACTATGTTAAAATTAAAACCTTCCTTTTTATTTAGATAGAAAAGGGGAGGTGATGTAGGAAGTCATTCTGTATATGTGTTGCTTTTATTAGTTAATGAATAAAGAAGCTACTTTGGCCTGTGATAGGGCAGAATACAGCTAGGCAGGAAATGCTAGGAGAAAGTAGGCAGAGTTAAAGGGAAGCCATGTAGCCACCACCGGGAACAGATGCACTGGAACCTTGCTAGTAAGTCACAGCCATGTGACAATACACAGATTAATAGAAATGATTTAATTTAAGATACGAGAATAAACCAGAAATATGCTTAAGCTATTGGCCAAACAATATTGCAAATAATATAGTTTCTGAGTGATTTTTTTGTGGTCTGGGCAGCCTGGAATGAATAAGCAGCCTCTGCCTACATACTACAAACACCTTTTTACACCTTGATGCTGTCTGGGCTACACTGCTGGTTCCGCAGCGAGTTTCTTTTACCAGGTTTCTGCCATGGGCAATTCTATCCAGATTCTATGAACCTGAGATGCCCCCATTAACTTTCTGTTTGCCTTCAGTCTCAATAAAAACCCAAACCAAGCACATGTCCTTGTAGTCACAGGTAAGGAGACTGAGACTCATAGCACTCAGTGACCAATCTGAGGCAGCACAGCTAGGAAGTAGCAGGGTTAGAATGTCAATTTCTGGCCTGTGAGACACTCCCCATAGGGTTGGCCATTTCTAGCCTGTCAGACTTTGGCAGAGATGTCCATTTCTGGTCTGTTCCAGTCTTGGAGACTTTCTGAGCCACTCCAGTGTTTTAAAATAAGCATCAGTGAATGAGCATCAGCAGAAGGAAGCACTCCCTAAATGACAGGAACTATCATATGAGTGGTGTGTGCTGGTTTTTTTAGGTACCTGCTTGCTAGCTCTGTTGTGTATGTGTGAGTTCCTAGGGGCAAAAGAAATTGTCTGCCACTAAAAAGCATTGGTTTGGCTGGGGAGATATTTCAGTTGTCTAAGTGCTTCCTATGAATGCATGAGAACCTGAGCTTGGTCCTCAGAACCCACAAAAAAGTCAGTTGTGAAAAATGCTGGAGATGCAGTTAGGTGGATTCCTGGGGCTCACTGGCCAGACAGCTCAGTCCAATTGATGAGTTCATGCTTCAAGAAAGCATAGTAGATGGTTATTGCTCTGCACATACCCACATACATGTGCCCTCTCCTATACACAAACATGTATTAACAAAGCAGGCAGAGGGAGACGGGACTTACAGTTAGTTTATTCATTCAACAGTATCTGTACTTCCATATACCAGCATTATCTTGGGCACTTGAAACAGAGCTGTGAAAACTGACATTTGCTTTCCAGATCTTAATGGTTTCCTGGGGTAAACAGAAACAACCAATGGATATTTTTCAAGGGGTGATGAAAACAGTGAAAAAAAATGAAGCCAACATGAGAGTGGGAAGTACCCCAAAGTAATGAATTTCTAGTTTACATGAAATAGGGAAGGTCACAGTGGCAAGGTTATATTTGGACAGATACTGAAGGAAAACAATTCCTGACTCAGAATCAAATATCCTGTGGCTGAACCCTTGTCTGTCCTATTGTAATTCAACAAGAAGGCCTGACCTGTTGCAATAGAGGAAGTAAGGGGAAAAATGTTTGCTGGAGTCTTGAGGGAGGTGGGGGATGGGCTTTCTCATAGAGTGTCAGGCCTTTGAAGAAGGTCCTTTTCTCTTGATGGAGGGAGGGAGGCACTGGGGATTTTTGAGGGGTGTAACTTGGTCAGACCTCTGCTTCAGGAGGATCCTTCTGGGTGCTGCTTGTAGAAACCTCTGAACTGGGAAAGGTAGCTAGATGGAGGGTGAGTATTGAGGAAGCAGAGATGGTATGGACCAGGGGTATTGCACTGCAGCATACAAACAGTGCTAGATTCTGCAGCTACTTGCAGGACTGCATTGAAAGGATACACTGATGGGCCTGAAAGAAAAAGATTAGTCAAAAGCATGGAGTCTATGCCTGCCATTATCCTGAAACTGTACTTCCCCCTGTTAGAATGTGAATGTCATAAGCCTAAGATCTTTGCTTTAAGCCTAAGTGTTGAGAATGTGCCTGGCATTTTGCATCATATATGTATACATTTGTATTTAATGTGAATGAAAGGAATGTCTTGCGGGTGGGACTCAGATATTTACCTGACATATCATTTGTAACTCATTCTCCTACTCTGTGGCTTGTCTTTTTATTTCTTAAGAACTTTGTTTTAAAAGCAGTGGTCTTCATTTTGATGAAATAAAATGAATCAGGCTTAAAAATAGACCATGCTTGTAGTGTCATAGCTAAGGAATCCTTGCTTAATCCAAGGTCACAAAGAATTTTCTACCTGTGTTTCCTCCTAGAATTTTATATTTTCCTGGTAAGTTTATGATACATTTCTCTCTATATGTGAATGTTCATGCATGTGGGGTTCATGTTCATGTATGTGTGCAAATATGCTGAGGCCAGTGCAGTCTTGGGTGTCATCCTCAGAATGCTGTCCACCTCCTCTGAGACAGAGTCTCTCATTGCCTGGAGGTCACCAGTTAGGCTAAGACTGGATGGCAAGTGAGTCTTGCTGGTCTTCCTGTCTCACCATACCCAGCACTGGATTACAAACACACCACTATATCCACCTTTCTTTGAAGGTTCTGAGGATTGAACTCAGGTCCTCATGCTTGTTGAATAGGTTCTTTATTGGTTGAGCCATCTTCTGAGCCCTTGAAATCTAAACCAATGTATTCCTTTTGCATCTAGAGAGTTGTTTTAGAAACTGCTTTGTTTGAGCCGGAATTGTGAAGTAACAGGCATGTCATCTGAACAAGTGAATGTAGAGGAAATAGTTGTAAAATCACTGTGTGTATGTGGGGGACACAGCAGAGAATGCAACAACAAAGCTGGATGAGTTTTGTGACTAGCTAGAGTGTTAGAAGCTAGTATTGGGATTTAAGACTTAAGGGGAGGCAAAGTCTAGACTACAGAGTGGCTGGCATACTCTGGAATTTTCCAAGAGTGTAAGAGCTAGAAGGGCCTTTGGGGGTTATCAAGTTACTCACCATTTTACAGATGTCTAGGAAGTTTCAAAGTCTTGTCATGTGGTTTCAGTTTTTAGTTACTGCTGTGGATTCTTACTTTGTTAATCAGGATGACTTGAGTGCCAAGTGAAAGATTTAATAACAACAGTGACAAAAGTAATTGGCTCTCCCAGAGGAGGTGACCCAGAATCTATCTTGTACAGGATTGATCTCTAACCCATTGATTTGCAATATATCCACATCGTCTTGGAGAGAGAACTCAGATGACTAATGTTCTGTTGGAGCTGACATTTCTGATAATTTTCTATGACAGAGTTGGGGAAGGTATTTTCATCAAACGTGAAAAACCCAAAGTTGAGAGCAGAGGCTATGTGTTGAATGAGAGTCAGGCTCTGAGAAGACACCAGCAACATTGACTTTTTAGTACATTCAGATCAAGCCATTGAAAAGGGCTCAATGCTGTTTTCCATTTACCATGCTGAACACATCATGGATGGGAAATGTTGGACTAAGAAGAAGCCCATATGAGGAAACAATAGTATAATTGTATCTTGATGAGGAAGCCAAAGTCTTGGTCTAGCACTTGGCTTGGATCAGACAAGCATTTCATCCTGGAGAGTAGGCTGTCAGACAGCAACTTTGAAATTGGATTGTATTTCAAACATGTCCAACTTTTTGACATTGCAACCCAGCATCCATGAAGTTCATACTCGAGAACTATACAATCAAGTTACAAAGATGTCACAAAACATGTAATATTTTAGCCAAGTTTGTAGTTTTTGTTGGGCCCTATTCATATCTGTCCTCAGCTGCATGCATGCCATCACAAGTTAGACACACCTCATAAACTCAAAACTTGGCTCTTCCTTGAGGGTGGCTGTGTGAACTTGGGAAAATAACCTAGCATATAACTTACTTTATTCATTTAATAGGAAGTGTAATAATATTATGGCTAGTTGTGAAGTGAGTTAATGTGAAAATGCTTATGGGAATTAACTGTAGTAATTTGTTTGCCATTGGCTGAACATTGACTTATATGGGACGTTTTGATGTATACTTAGTATACATTATATATATTATATATATATATATATATATATATATATATATATATATATACTACCTTATAATAATCATACAAGATAGACCCTCTTACTCATGTAGATGAAGATGTTGAGGCTGCAAGGATTAAGCATGGAGCCCCTTTACAGATGCCTTCAGAATTATATTCTCAAGACAAAGCTCCATATCTTCCTGGCACACAAGTAGCTATTTTTCCTTAATAGTCATAGCCATTGAAGTTAATTCCAAAGGGCATGACCATATCAATGATGGGCTCAGAGTCATGTCATGAAATTGACTGGAAGAGCTGGTGGGAAGTGGTGATTAAAACTGAAGAATAGAGGAGAATAGAGATACACATGGAAGAGAAACCAGGCTGGTCTGAGGTGGAAGCAGTATATGTTTACTTGAAGATGAATTTCATCTCAATCCAACAGTCATGTTCTTTAGACATTGAATGGGCAGTTCCATGTGCTAAGTTCCCATTGCTATAGACATTTAAGAATAGGCAGATATAATCCAATTCTTGAATAAGGGGTCGAAGTAAATATTTTTAAAGTTATTTGAAGGACTTGGGAGATGGCTCAATTGGTAATGTGCTTGCCACACAAGGACTGGGGCAAGTGTTTAGCTCTACAGTGCTAGGAAAGAAGAGGATCCTTGGAGTTCATTGTTCAACCAGTTTATTCAAATTAGTGACTTTAAGGTTCAATGAGAGACCCTGTCTTAAAAAATAGAGAACTATTGAAGAAGATGCCCAACTTCAGCCTCCTTCTTCTACACATACACACACAGAGAGAGAGAGAGAGAGAGAGAAAGAGAGAGAGAGAGAGAGAGAGAGAGAGAGAGAGAGAGAGAGAAAGGAGGGGGGAGAGAGAATAAATAATAAATCTTAAATTCTTTTTTCATTTGAGGAATACACTCAATGTCAACTGTTGACCTGCATTCATACACATGTCTATGCACATATGCACAGTTATGAAATATACATATACTCAAAAGTAATGTGAATTGCTGTGATTATATACCCCTATGTAGTTAATCTTTGAACCCTTGGGCATTGCCTTTTAAAGTAATTTCAACAGTGTTTATGTCTTCCCAATTTTAAAAAATTAAGTAAAAAGTGCTCAGTAAATACATACCCTGGAGGAGAAAATCAATCTTATATTTTTACTATTTTACAAAGAAGAAAAGCACTATTTTAAGACAAGTTATTTTTATAACACTATATTTAATTGACAAATGGATAATGGAGCCAAGAATCTGCAAAACTCATGTATTTAATAAACTGGGATAATTTCTTGGAACTTAAAGCATTTATTACATATGCCCAAGAATGCTGTTGATAATTATATCATTGCTTAGGTACAGAGATAATTCTCATGAATTATTCGAAGGATTATAAAACAAACACAGCACATATACAATCAGTCTCTGTGTGTGCATGTGCATGTGGGATCTATGCATGTCTGTGCAGAGACCAAAAGTTGATGCCAATTATTTTCCTCTATTACTATCCACCTTATATTTTGAGACAGGATCTCCTCACTGAATCTGGAGCTCACTGATTGGGTGGAATGGCTTGGGAACAAGCTTTGGAGATCTACTCATCTCTGCTCAGCCAGCACTGGCATCACTTTAACTGAGTCACCTCTCCAGCCTGTAATCTTGACAAGCACTGGACATCTCTCTCAAGATTTCCTAACATGTGAATCCTGAAACTCCTGGGATGAGGTGGGAAATTAGTTCTGGGATCGGGAAAGGGAAGCAAGCTGTGTCCCTGTGGGAACTGGCAGATGCCCCTTTCTTTTTCCTGGTCCTGCTTTGGGAAAATGTACCATGGCCCCTGTCCATATCCAGTTTGCTTTTCTAGCCAATAACATTGGCATGTTTTTGTCCAGTTGAGCCAATGAGACTTAATTGCCTGCTAATTTTGTATTGGATTGAATTCATTTCAAGACCAAATTAATTAAAACAGACGAAGCTTCCTTTATCTATTATTCATGAATTTGCTAGAACAGAAGAGAGCACATTAGTTGTGCTGAAGATAACACACTGGTTTAATGAAATTCTTTTAGGTGTCTGTTAAGGGGACTTTTGAGGAGCCCAATGTGATTTTTCCAACTTGTGGCTGTAAGCTTCTTAAGGGTTTGCTTTGGTAAATACCTCTCTTTCTGTCTGTCTGTCAGTCAATTCATCTATCTACCCACATACTTACAAACCTATCTCTAAATGGCTGCTTTAAGTATCTCAGGTTTCAGAATGTCAGAGGTTGGTATAGGGTTGGGTTGGAGAGCAGGCATAGACTTATATACCCAAGAGGAATGCCTCTGCTGTTTAGCTGGTCACTTATGTTTTAATATTTAGTTTATGTGTTGTGGTTGTTTGAATAGGAATGTCCCCCATAGAATTATGTGTTTGAATGCTTGACCCATAGTTGCACTATTAGAAGGTGTGGCCTTGTTGGAGGAAATGTGTCACTGTGGAGGCAGGCTTTGAGGTCCTATATGCTCAAACCATACCCATTGTTAGACACAGTCTCCTTCTGATGCCTGCAGATCAAGATGTAGAACTCTCGACTCCTTCTCCATCACCATGACTGCCTAAAAGTTGCCAGGATAATAAACCAAACTTCTAAAACTATGTACCAGTCCCAAATAAATTTTTTTTATAAGAGTTGCCATGATTGTGGTGTCTTTTCATAGCAATAGGAATTCTAATTAAGACAGTATTTATAACATATTTAAAAACTAAGTTTCTGTACATGTGTGTATTGTGTGGTGATCGCATTCTCTCCTGCACTCCCCACTTTCTTTTCTCAACTTTTTACCCTCACATCAGTGGCCTTTCCCCTTAAACAGATTTACTAGTACTTCTATGTCATATATACATACATGATATTCTTTCTGAATGCATGTTTGACAAATCTGGGAAACATAAATGAGAGAAGACATATAGCGTTTGTATTTGGGGGAGTGGATTAATTTTTTAAATATGATTATCTTCAGCAGCATGCCTTTTTTCATAAATGGCGACTTTGTGTTTTATGGTTGAAAAAAAATTTTCTGTGTGTATGTGCCAAAGACAAATTAATGAAAGTGAACAGCTCATAGGAAAAGCTAAGGTAATGGTAAAGGAAAGCAAGGAGGGTTCAGTGTTCTTACAAAGAAGAAGGTTTGACAACAATTTCCCATCTTAATGTTTTTTTTTCTCTAGTGTGACTTTTGACTATGTGTAGCATGCAGTAAGTGCTGACAGGTATAGACTTAATCACAGCTGCATTCTAATGACTATCTGATCTCTAAGGAGGGACATTCTATCCTATTGAAATGCCTATTTAAGAAATTCACCCAGAGGTAGACTTCTGAAGTCTGATACATGTGTGTGTGTGTTCATGCATGCACATAGGCACATGCACACATGTGTGTAGGACAGAAGTTGGCATCTGCTGTCTTTCTCCATTGCTTTTCTACATTTTATTTTTGAGAAAAGCTCTCTCACTAAGCCTGTGCTTAATGTGTCAGTTAACCAGACTAGATAGCGAGCCTGGATATCTTCCTGTTTCATTCCCTCGGTGCTAGAATTACAGTTACATGCTGCCACACCCAGCTTTTTATATTGGTATTGAGGATCTGAGCTCTGAGTCTCAGGCTTGCATAGAAAGCACTTTCCTCTCTGAGCCATCTCCCCAGCCCCAAAGTGAGATTTTTAATGACACTGAGTAACAGGGCTCTAGTGTGAGGGGCTAGGTGCATACTTTGTAATGAGGATGTTATGGGATAGATATTGAAGACAGCATTAGATTTCTGTGCATAGAACTCAAGTCTTTATCATCATAACCTTGTTATTTTTCACTGATGATATAGCAAAAGATCTTTCTCAGGTAATCAGTCCCTCTCCTGGGAGGAAATCACACAGCACATTTTCCAGGATTGGAGTGAGAGTCATGATCTATTCTAGCTAACTGTGTGGAGAAAACAATCAGCCTTGAGCTGGCTCACAGACAATGTTTTGAAGGCTGGCTAGCTGTCAGCATAAGATTGGGCATGCAGAGGTTTTACCTTTGGAAAGATTACAGTCTTATCAGAGAATCTTTTGGAGTGGTGGCAGGAGAGGAGATATGGATAAAGGCTCATCACATACACAGAATGGATACTAACTAGCTGCCTTCCAGAAGGAAGGCCAGGACTGTTGACACCTGCACAGGCTTTGAAGAAGGGTTTTTGTTTCAGATATTCTGCTTCCCTGTGCATAATTAGTGACTTGTGATTTAAACAATGCTCTCAGCTGCTGGGCAGTGGTGGCACACACTTTTAATCCCAGCACTTGGGAGACAGAGGTAGGTGGATCTCTATGAGTTTGAGGCCATCCTGTTCTACAAGAGCTATTCTAGGACATCTAGGGCCATTACATCTCAAAAAACCAAAACCAACCAACCAACCAACCAAACAAACAAACAATCAAAAAACAAACAAAAACCCAAAACCAACAACAACAAAAACAAACAAACAAAAACAACAATACCCACAGATAAGAAGAAGAGAAATCAATAGTTTTGAGTTTCTAGTAGGGACCTAACCATATCAAATCTATTTTTCCTTAATATTATTGGAAGACTGAATTATTTTTCTCTGTCAGCCTTTATTGAAGATGAAAAACTTGGTGTCTATGAAGGAAGAGTCACCCATTGAAGATGACCTGTGCAGGATCCCAATTTGATGTGGGACCCTGAAGTTCCCAGTAGGGCAAAATCAAGGATGACGTTGGGGTGTAATGGGCGAGGACCAGAAGATGGGAATGTAGGTATGTTTACTGAAGGGAGAAGATAGTGCTGTCTCTTTTGAGGGGATATTTTTGGCTATTTTCTGGGGAGCTGAGCACCTTTAGGAAGATAGGCATCTACTTGGTAAGCCATGAGCCACAGGGAACCTTGCTCTATGAGGTGATTTTGAAGGCATTCATCTTACTCCACATTTGCTGAATGGACTCAGTTGATATACAAGAACTGAGAAGTGGGAAGATATGGTAGACAGACAAAAATGAAGGAGATGACAACTACAAATTCCTTCATTAAGCATACGTCAGGGAAGAAGTCCATAGGAGGAGACAACAGCTGAGTATAGAGGTAATAAGGAGCCGTTCAGTGAGTCTCCCCTCTCTAGGTCAGAAATGTTTTCAGATTCACCTAATCTTCATCATCTTGTGACAATTGATGAGGTGTAACAGACTGCCCCAGCCTAGAGATAGGAGATGGAGCAGAGACCAAGGTGGTAATATGTGGACAGTGTTTCTATTGATAAGAAGTTGATTTCCTTCAGTCAGTAGTAAAGTGGACACTTCAAAGAAACAAAATCAGGCACCAAATATTAGACTCAGGCCACTTCTGTGCACAAGTTACAAAACAGAATAAACAAATGACACATTGTAATGAAAAGCTTCTCTTGAGAAGTGCAAGGCAAAGAAGGAACAGTTGCTGTTGACAATGATTTACAGATTCCAAAGAATATCAGCCTCTCTATGTTTCAATTTCTGCAACTATAAAATTGAGATGAAATGTTTATTTGATAGGATTGCTGCACTGATTACTTGAGAAAGTGAGAATCAACTCTTTAACCTGGAACCTAGCACACAGCATGGCTCAGCAAAATCACCCTTGATGATAACACAGATTAATAGAAATGGGCTAAATCAAGATATAAGAATTAGCCAATAAGAAGTTAGAGCTAAGGGGCCAGGCAGTGTTTAAATGAATACAGTTTCTGTGTAGTTATTTTGGGTGTAAGCTAGCCGGGCGGCCAGGATGGAACAAAGGGCCACCCTCCTCGTACAACACAAGCATGTAAATGGAATGAAAAGGAGAAGACAATAAATGCACTTTGCAAGCCACAATAAAGAAGTCAACATCTAATTCCATGAGCAATGGAAAGCCAGGGATGATGCCAGGCAAGGATGTAGCTTGATCCCACTTGCATTTTCATAAGGTCCTTCTGAGTTCTGTACACAGATTGGATGGGAGAGGAGGCTACATCAATTGTTTACCCCGACAGACATGCTTTCTTTCTTATCCTCGTTTCTTACACCATGATCTCTTAAGTATTATCATCAAAAAGTGTGGTTTCTTTCCTAACAGCTTGGATCTATGCTTGTTATTTGCTTTCTTTGATGGAGTGTAGTAAAGTTTGCTCAAACTCGGGTATCAAAAGACCCTGATATCTTTTTGGATATTAATACATGTGAATGTATTTGGGTTGATCTGCTGGAACAGAAAAGTCAGATGAACTAGAGAGGAAATATCCTAGCAGAGGCCAACAGGGACCAGCCAGTCCCCAACCAGTCCTCAGATAAACTTAACAGCATACTACAGACACAGAATGGAGTTCAGCAAAGACAGAAGAACCACACACAGATGAATTCAGTTCAATTTTTGGGGGGTCATGAAAGTGAATATTTATTTACTTTCAAGATATACATTTTCTCTGCCCCCTTCCTCCCTTCCCTTTCCAATCCTACCCTCTCCTGTGATACCCACACTCTCAGTTTACTCAGGAGATTTTGTCTTTTTCTCTTTCCTATATAAATCTATATATGTCTCTCTTAGGGTCCTCTTTGTTTCCCAGGTTCTCTGGGGTTGTGACTGTAGGCTGTTTTTTCTTTGTTTTACATCTAAAAGTCACTTATGAGTGAGTACATATTATATTTATCTTTCTGGGTCTGGGTAACCTCACTTAATATGTTTTTTCTAGATCCATCTATTTCCTGCTAGTAATCAGAAGTTTCTGTAGTTCCTGGTCCCTCAGCCCTTCAGTCCCAAAGAAACACACAGAGGCTTATATTAATTATAAACTGTTTGGCCTATTAGCTCAGGCTTATTATTAACTAGCTCTTACAAATCAATTAATCCATAATTCTTATCTATGTTTAGCCACGTGACTTAGTACCTTTACTCAATGCAACATTTTCATCTTGCTTCCTCTACGTCTGGGTGGTGACTGCAGCCTGAGACTTTTCTCTTCCCGGAATTATCTTAGTCTGGTTACCCCACCTACATGTCCTACTTGGCTACTGGCCAATCAACACCTTATTAAACCAATATGAGTGACAAATTTTTACAGTGTACAAAAGCATTTCCAACAGCACCTGCAAATTTCAAGATGTCATTACTTTTTATCACTGTGTAGTACTCCATTTTGTAACTACCACATTTTCTTTATTCTTTGGTTTTGGGGCATCTAGGCTGTTTGTAGGTTCTGGCTATTATGAATAATGCTGCTATGAACATAGTTGACAGCTCAGTTTTTTTTGACCCAGAATATCATGGGCTACACAATTAGTTTTTTCTAAACTAGTAAGTTTTGGGTAGTTTGGTGCATAGCAAGAGCCAACCAAAGTAGAAGCCAACTGGTGCTGAAGTTTCTCAGGCTAAAGATGATGGTGACCTGGGTCAACACTGCTGTAACAGTGTTGGTAACTGGAGTTTACACATGTTGAGGTTGGATAGAATCTGGTCATTGACTCTGGAAGTAAGAGGAGAAGAACAAGAAGGTGTTGCAGATGAAGAGAACAGTAGCCAATGATAGCTAGTATGGTCTCAGGATGAGGAATATGGACTTCTAGTTACAGAAGATGTAGTAATTTGTTGATTATAGATACAACCCAAGAAAAAAATAATTCAATATTAAACACCTCCACTGAGTACTATTTGATGGGGTCTAGGAATCATAACATTGGTGGTTTATATATAGTGTATTTCATATAATAGTGATTGTGAGAAGAAGCTTGCAATGTACTAATTTAACAGTTTGTCAACTTTTATTAGGGTTATAAAGTGGACATTGTTATTAAATTTATTTAATTAACAAGAAAACAGCAAAAAGTAAAACAATTTTTTAATGTCAGATAATAAATGAGTTACAAAACAAGAAAATCTAATTTCAGACTCAGACTATTAACCAAAAAAAAAACCCCCAAAAAGTGAGGCCAAGAAGGGCTCAAGAAGGCACATTGTAGTGTAGGGATGGAACAGGCAGCTATTGCCTGCAACTTGGCTCATGCTGAGATGCACGTCTTGTCTGTAAGCTTCAGTGAGCAAATGTTGCAGAATAAGGTCTGATGCAGGAGTGTGAAGCCATCTAGACCACAGGTAAGGTATACCTGTGTCTCCATAAAACTGTATCTACAGAGACAAATGGTAGCCTTATTTGGTCTGCAAACCAGTTTGTTGATATGGATTTGAAATGAGTAGAAGATACATCTACATGGGATATAGAAAATAAATAGGACCTGAAAGTCTCATCTAAGTTTTGCACTAAAAAACCAAGATTTAGAGGAGTTGGAAGGAGAATATACATAAAAGGGAGCCAAGAAAAAAATCTTAGCACATATCAGGACACAGAGGGGACCAAAAACCATGACAGGAAGGGCAACATTGAAGCATTGGGGATTGCAGGAGGAAAAAGGACCTTAGTTCTCAACATCTTTGGAAATTGGAGAGGTTTGCCTTGTCATTGACCAAGAAGCTTATGTATTCCAGTTCTCTCTCTCTCTCTCTCTCTCTCTCTCTCTCTGTACATATATTATTAATATGTGCAGGTGCATGAATGTATATATGCATGTGTGTGTATGTGAGCTCATGCAGGCCAGAAGTCAATCTTAGGCATTATCTGCCTTATTCTTGAGACAGGGTCTCACAATGAAACTCACTAAGTGTAGGCCCATATTTCTATATGGTGTAGCAGCCAGGCTCTGAAGCCATAGGCCCCACCTGAGGTGGTCACGTAGCCCTGCAGACAGGCTGTCACTGCCCTAAAAAAAGGTCAGGATATTGTTGCTCCTTTCTTTGTAATTTGGAGGATGTCTGATAGAGATGCTGATTCAAGCCTATGTGACAGCTAGCATACAGAGCAGATAGGTAGATGTGGATGTGACAAAACGCCATTCACCTGGTTACCTAGGAGACAGAATGCTGGTGTATTTCCCACTCAGTTTATGTTTTGGTATAAAAGCTGTTTGGAGAATAAATGAGAGGAATTCTTCAGGATGTGAACTCAGGACTTCATGAGGGACCACTGAGAATCTCCCTCCCAATAAAGCCATGTGAGTTGTGTCTTTATTCCTGTGCCTCCATGCCTGTCCAGAGAGAGTTTATGTTGGGGTCTGGTCAAGAGAAATAATTTATGGTTCGGGCTAAAACCGGACCCTGACAACCAAGTGGACTAGATTGCCTGGCCAGTGAGTGCAGGGGTCCTAATTCTGTCTCCCTAGAGCTGGGATTAGTAGAATGCCACTATACCTGTTTTAAAAAATTATTGTTATTATTAATTTATTATATATATTATTTATGAGAGAGAGGAGTTGAGAGAAAGAGAGACAGACAGAGAGAGGGAGATTGTTGTTGTTGTTGTGTATAAGTTAGATGACAACTATTGAGAGTTTGTTGTTTCCCTCCATTGTGGGTTCTGGGGATTGAATTCAGACCATCATGTGTATATGCCAAGTACTTAGTTATCTTTCTAGCCCCCAGCTTGCCTTTCTTAGAAAACAGCAACACATTCTGCACTGTGGAAATCGATGTGATTGTGTCTAGAAAAACCCAGGTTCCACATAGAAACACTCAATAAGATAGACTTTGAAGAGGAATCTGGAGCTGATGGGGAAGAGTCTTCTGTTCTGTGTTAATTTCATTGGTTAAATAAAGAGACTGCCTTGGCCCTTTAATAGAACAGAAAATTAGGTAGGCGGAGTAAACAGAACAGAATGCTGGGAGAAAGAAGCTGAGTCAAGGAGTCGCCATGATACTCCCACTCCAGACAGAGGCAGGTTAAGATCTTTCCTGGTAAGCCAGCTCGTGGAGCTACACAGATTATTAGAAATGGGTTAGATCGATATGTAAGAGCTAGCTAATAAGAAACTGGAACTAATGGCCCAGGCAGTGTTTAAAAGAATACAGTTTCTGTGTAATTATTTTGGGTATAAAGCTAGCCATGCGGGCGGTGGGGTGCCGGGGACGCAACCTCGCCGCTTGTACTACAACAGAGTGGCGCCCAACATGCTAATGAACTCCACGTAAAACCTGAGAGGGCTTAAAAAGGACAGAGAGAGAATTTAAGACAGCTTTTTGCTGTTTGTGGGTTGTGTACCACAAAGAAATTGTCCTGACTCAGCAGCAGGAAAAAACTGGCTGTTTTAAAATGCCGGCTTTCTGGGCTGTGCCGCCATTGCAATCTCTGTCTGGCTCCTGCGGGAGACAGAGCTTTTAAATGGAGTATTTGGAGTAACGTGCTACGGCTTGCTTGATGGCAATGTGGACTGCTGTGTGCCTGGAACTGTGTGTGGCTCAGGGGCACCAAATGGCTCTGAGGCAGGAGTGGCTCAGCTCCCCCATGCTGAACTCTGCTGGTCTCAAGCAGGAACTACCGCAATTACTGTGATAACAGCGCAGTTAAACTTTAGACTGGGCAGGACACAGGCGGTACCGTATTACCCCTACATGGTGCAATTTAAGTTTTTAAGACATGCTTAACATTTTAAGAAATGCTCCTGGATAGTAAAAAAATTACAGATTCACAATAAAACAGATTCAGACATAAAAGACCACATTGTTGGATGAGTGTACGTAGGCTTGAGAGAGAGAAGAAAAAAAATATAGAAAATAAAGTTAATGCCTTTAAAAAAAGGGTAAAGTCTTTAAAGAGACAGAATAAAATAAAGTGATAGAGTAAAAATAAGCCACTTAAAAATGGAAAATTCACAGAGAGTCTGGATTATGTACATTGTGTTTTCTTTAAAATTTTTGACTTTGAAGGAGCTAAGTACAGAGAGACATTTCATTATATGGGCTGCTAAGCTGAACCTGCACATATGTTCTAAAAGTATCTTGACTTCAGAATTTGGATATAAGGACATGATGCTTTGGAAAAGAGTTTCTTCTTTTGTTTTCACAGAGGATGAGACCCTGTGGATCTCTTCTATTCCAATTTGGTATGATAGACCACGTCCTCCTGAAAAGTTGCTGTGAACACCCTCAAAAAATTACTTCACTCAACTGCCAACTGAGATGAACCTGGCACACAGGTTACCCCATGAAAGATATGATTAACAGCGCCCCCATTCAGCAGGAAGCAGTTTGGAGAGAAAAAACTGCGCCCATGTTCCCAAATATTGTTTATAAATGTTCTTTTACATTTAAAGGGGGATATGATATAGATATGAATAATTTACATTGGTATGGATTTTACGGTCAATTTTGTTATATGTATATGCATTTCTGATCTTGATTAAGGTATTGTGATTGTGTAGTTCATTTAAAAATGTACTGTATAATTAGGAAATATAGGTTGTTAATGGATAATCATTGATAATAGTCAAGCTTGTAGTCATGTTAGTTAGATTTTCTGGATATATAGAGATATATTTCAGATAGGCATTCTTCATATCTCTCAAGGGCTGCAGAATATGGCATTTAAAATATTTTAATAACTTAGGACTTTTCATGACAATGAGACATGTCTGCTCCTGGCAGCACCAGCTACTTCGAGAGGAAGATGGGCATCGAAGAGGATCCTTATGGAGTTGGATAGTCATTTGGGCAAGAAACTGCTCTTGCCTGGACTGTTGCATAAACTGAACACAGAGAACCCTCAGAGAGAGGACTGCTGAACTTGCCTAAAGGTGAGGTGGTCTTTCGGGGTTTCTGACTCATAAAAGAGTCTGCAAGACATTCTGCAGGACACAGCAGACAGTGACTGAACTGTCTTTGGAATTTCCTGCTTCATGAAAATGTCTGCTGGATACTATGGGCCTGAAGGCTGAAGACGGATGCCCCAACGGTACAGAAGAACTTTGGGTGACTGTCCAGGCAGTGAGATGTGTCTGTCATTTCTAGAGCTTGAAGTTTCTTATTTCTTGTTTACTTATGTAATATTATATCCTTCTGGAGTCTTTGATGGAGTTGAAGAATGGATAGATAATTATAGTTTTCCTTAGTTATGATAAAAGATAAAATAGATATAAATATTGTAACTGTAATTTTTACTTGATAACTGTTTTGCTATGTAACTTTACTATGTTAAAGCCTTTCTTTTTTGTTTAAACAGAAAAAGGGGAAATGATGGGGAAGAGTCTTCTGTTTTGTGTTAATTTCATTGGTTAAATAAAGAGACTGCCTTGGCCCTTTAATAGAACAGAAAATTAGGTAGGCAGAGTAAACAGAACAGAATGCTGGGAGAAAGAAGCTGAGTCAAGGAGTCGCCATGATACTCCCACTCCAGACAGAGGCAGGTTAAGATCTTTCCTGGTAAGCCAGCTCGTGGAGCTACACAGATTATTAGAAATGGGTTAGATCGATATGTAAGAGCTAGCCAATAAGAAACTGGAACTAATGGCCCAGGCAGTGTTTAAAAGAATACAGTTTCTGTGTAATTATTTTGGGTATAAAGCTAGCCATGCGGGCGGTGGGATGCCGCGGACGCAACCTCGCCGCTTGTCCTACAACATGGAGCAAGTGAGGGAGAAGGCTCTGTTGGTATCTGACAGGAGATGGTACCCATGGCCACCTAGTACTCCTCAAAATATGTCTAGGCCAGTAGCATCTGCATTAGCCACAACTCATTATACTAGAGATTCTCAAACCTTACCCAGAGTTTCCAGGAGTGTGAAGCCTACATATGTATAACTGTCTCTCTCTTTTACCCTCCCTCTCTCTCTCCCCCCCTCTGTGTTTCAAGCAGAATCTTATATGGTCCGAGCTGGCTTTAAATTTGTAAAGGATTTGAACTTCTGATCTTCCTGCCTCTACCTTCCAAATTCTAGGATTATAGGCATTTGTCAGCATGTCTTATTTGTTACTTAAAGTTTTATTGCAGTATAGTGTAAAGAATCAACTGGAAAGAATCAACCTATTTAGTGTGAATTCTTTACCATGGTTCATATACTGGAACACAAGCCTCATGTGGGGGTGTACACCTGTAATCCTAGCACTCAGGAGGCCAAGATGAGAGATTCATCATGAGCTTGAGGCCAGAGTGTGTGACATCATGAGACCCTGCTGCAAACAAAACAAAGCAAGGCAAGGCAAGGCAAAGCAAGAGGACAGTTGGCTAGTTTCATGTTCTCCCTGGTTCCCTCTCTTAGTGATGCCTGTGTGCCCCAGCGCTGCCCACAACTGAGCTGCTTTCTGACCCTATACTTTCTTTCTCACAGGTGAAGTTCTCAGCAGCACCCTGGTTGATTCTCATTCAGAGCAAAGTCTAAGAGCTGCTGCACTTTTCTGACCTGTATCCAAGCAATTGTGAGACCTATTAAGAAGTTAAGTTCATTATCATCATGGTGGGAAGTATGGCAGCAGGCCGACACATGGTGATGGAGAAGTAGCTGAAGTTCGACATCTGAATCTTCAGGCAGCAGAAAGAGAGAGACAGACTCTGGGCTTAAAATGGGCTTTTTGAAACCTCAAAGTCAGCTCCTAGTGACATATTTCCTTCAACAATGCCATACTTCCTACTCCTTTCAAATACTACTACTCCCTGATGACTAAGTATTCAAATCTATGAGCATATGGGGACTGTTCTCATCCAAACCACCACATCATGATGGAGTTTTATTCAACCCTAAATGAGAATGAAATGATTTTCAGGAAAATAGATGGAACTGGAGATCATCATGTTAAGTGATACAACCAAACTCAAGATGAGAAATGCCACAGTGGATCCTAGATGTTTGTGTGTGTGTGTGTGTGTGTGTTTGTGTGTGTGTGTGTGTAGGAAATTAAAGGAAATGGGGTGATTTGGGAAAGGGAAGGGGACTTGAGAGAGGAGGGAGAAAGGAGAAGACTCAGGTAGGTGAACATATCGTAGAGGTGACTGGGAAAACATATATGAAACCTATCACTAATTTCAACTGAATGTGCTAATAAAATTTTTGAACATACAAAGTTTTAAAGAAAATAAATTTTCTTCATTTCTTTAGCTCCCATTGTAGGCAAATTACACATTCATATACAATGTGATAAGATAATATAGATTTTTTGTGTGCCCTTTTTGTTTTTTTTTTAAAGAAAAGCTAACAAGTGGTCAGTGAATTTACTAAATAATTTCTTATTTTACAATTTTCCCTTGATGTTTTGTAGCAAATTAAGAAATTATTCTGAAAACTTAGACTATAGTTCATTTTGTCTGTTGGGTTAAATACATCAAACACACCTTTGAAGGCCATTTCTAAGGAGACTATAAAGAATATCTCTGGGGTCAAAAAGAAGAGGTAACCAAGAACTATGGAGAGACACTCCTTTTTCAAAGTTAAGGATATTGGATTTTAATAACTGTGTGAAGAAAAAATACATATCCTTTTCTTTTTGAGAAAGTTAACTGGAAATGAGATAGTTTCTAAATTCTATGATCATCAAGTGTCTATGTCCTCAGCACAAATGTGTGTGAGGAAATTGAGCTTATCTGTGTAAGATGATGTCTTAATTTTAGGTTCTGCTGTTGGGACAAAATACATGGACAAAATCAACTTAGCAAAAGGATTTATTAAGCTTATAATTACAGGTCACAGTCCATCATTGTACGGAAGTCAAGGCAGGAGCTTGCACATCCATGAAAAATAAGTTGTATATGAGTGTTTTCCCTGTCTATATTTAAGTGCACTGTGTGCATGCTTGCAGCCTGTGAAAGCCAGGAGAGGGCTCTGACTCTCCAAAATCTAGAATTTGAGATGGATGTGAGCCACTATGTGTGCACTAAAAACCAAACCTGGGTCCTCTGCAAGAGCAGAAGCACTCTTTAAAATATATAACATTTATTTAATTAATCAATTATTTAATATTTAAAATTATATATATATACATACATACATACATATATGTGCATACACACACATATATATCACAAAAGAATACAGGCTGTAGACTCAAGCACAGCAAGATTATGGTAACACACACAAAAAATTTTAAACAATTAACCTTAGTTTTTATTGACTTTTGTATTATTTTTATCATTATGTCTTACAGTGAGTGATACCTGTGCCCCATTTAACACTGGCCATTTTAACAAGATAAAAAGAAGGAACTATAGTAGCAACTCTCTTATTTCTTGTTATATATTTCTTGTTATAATAATAGTTATATTTTTATGTTATAAACCTAATTTTGTGACTTTACAGTTGAGTATATGTTGAAGGAGCTGCAGGGCTGTGTTCCTGCCACCCAGCTCCCAGCAGCCTGACTAGCTTATGCCCCAAAATAATTACACAGAAACTGTATTCTTTTAAACACTGCCTGGCCCATTAGCTCTAGCTTCTTACTGGATAATTCTTACATCTTGATTACCCATTTCTATTAATGTGTGTAACACCCCAAGGTGCGCTTACTGGGAAAATTCTAGCGTATGTCCATCCTGGGTCGGAGCATGGCGTCTGCTCCTAAGAGGAGCTGCATGGTGTCTCTCTCACTTTCTCTTCCTCCCTGCATTCTGTTCTGTTTACTCCACCCACCCAAGGGTGGGCCTATTAAATGGGCCAAGGCAGTTTCTTTATTAACCAATGACCTTCCTCCATCAAGTATATATTTAAATAACACAAAATATATTAACAATATATTGAAAGATAGCAGAGTTATATATTAGTTATGTATTTATCCATTTCCTAATATGAAGATAGCCAGAGGAATTAAAATAACCAATGTCTAATGTTTTACACATGTGTACAAAGCTCACATTCACTGTCAGAAAATGCCAGGCAAAGTTCTGGATACTGACTTTGGCTTGCCAGGGTTCTTGCCAGCTCCTCACTGGTAGCATCCTAGAGGAAGGAGTCCTTCATATTAGGCCTTTGGGGTAGCCTAGAAACCCAAACAAATGCTCAAAGTTTAAAGAAAGAGAGTCTCATCTTTTTTTTTCAAGTCTCATCGTTTCCTGGGCAAATTTTAAAGTCACATCTTTTCTTGCAAATTTGTTGCCAGTACTTATAGTATTAAGGAATGAAGGATCTTACCTTTTTGGCTGATGTTATTGCCTTAGTGCCTCTGATTATTACATTTTTTCTTTTTTCTTCTTCTTTTTTCTTTTTTTTAAATTGATTTTTATTGAACTCTACATTTTTCTCTGCTCCCCTCCCTGCCTCTCCTCTCCCTACTTCAATCCTCCCCTAAAGTCCCCATGCACCCAATTTACTGAGGAGATCTTGTCTATTTCTACTTCCCATGTTGATTAGATCTATGTAAGTCTCTCTTAGTGTCCTCATTGTTGTCTAAGTTCTTTGGGGTTGTGATTTGTAGGCTGGTTTTCTTTGCTTTCCTCAAGATCCAGTAATACCACTTTTAGGTATATATCCAAAGGATACTCAATCATGCCACAAGGGTATGTGCTCAACTATGTTCATAGCAGCATTGTTTGTCATAGCCAAAATCTGGAGACAACCTAAATACCTCTTGACCAAAGAATGGATAAGGAAAATGTGGTACATTTACACAATAGAGTACTACATAGCAGAAAAAAATGACATCTTGAATTTTGCAGGAAAATGGATGGAGCTAGAAAACATTATTTTGAGTGAGGTAACCCAGACCCAGAATGACAATTATCACATGTACTCACTTGTAAGTGGATTATTTCATTTCTTAAATTTAAATTTTATTTTTAGAAAACAATCTTGTTTTCTTTACATACCAATCCCAGTTCCTATCTTCTCCTCTTCTACTGCTCTTTCCGCCTTTCCCCCACCCCTGCCCCATCCATTTCTCAGAGAGGGTGAGACCTTCCATGGGGAGTCAACAAAGTCTGTCATATCACTTGAGGCAGGGCCAAAGTCCTCTTCCCTGTATCTAGACTGAGGAAGATATCCCTCCAGAGGGAATGGGCTCTAAAAAGCCAGTTCATACATTAGGGATAATGCAAGGCCAATGGCCCCACAAACTGCCCACATCACCCACATTCAGAGGACCTAGTTTAGTTATAAACAGGTTCCCCAGCTGTCAGTCCAGAGTCAGTTTTGGTCAGATGGGTTTCTCCATCATGATCTTGACCCCTTTGCTCATATTATTGCTCCTCCTGCTGTATGACTGGGCTTCAGGAGCTCAGCCCTGTGCTTTAGCTGTGGATCTGTGTGCATCTGCTTCCATCAGTTACTGGATGAATGTTCTATGATCACAGTTAAGATAGTCATTAATCTGCTTATAGGAGAAGGCCAGTTGAAGTATACTTTCCACTATTGTGTAGATTCTTAGCTGGGGTCATCTGTGTGTGCTGATGAGCATCTGTATGTTCCTGGGAAGTTCCCTACTGCCAGGTTTCTCACTAACCCATAATGGCTACCTATCTAAAGATATCTCTTTCCTTGCTCTTCCTCTCTGTCCTTCCCCCAACTCGACCAATTCCTCACGTTCTCCTCCCCTTCCTCTTTTCCCCTCCCCACTTCCCTTTCACCCACCCCTTCCTCCACTCACTTTACCCAGGAGATCTTATCTATTTCCCCTTCCTGGGGGATTCATGTATGTATCTTTTTAGGTCCTTCTTGTTTTCTGGCTTCTCTGGGGTTGTGGACTGTGGGCTTGTTATCCTTTACTTTATTTCTAATACCCACTGCTGTGTGAGTACATACTGTGCTTGAATCTCATCAGCTCTCTTATATCATATTTTATCTGTTTAAAGAGAATGCTCCACTCTTTTCCCAGTTTGGAAAGTACTTTCTCAACAATGTGCATTGAGATGAACCTATAACTTTTGTAACCTTTGATTTGGTTAATTATAGTTTTAGAATTTTCTTTCTTTTCTTTGTGTATGTTGTTTATATGATCAAAAGAGGTATTTTTAAAGTTAAAGTTGTAGAATATTTGAAAAGGATGAATTTTCTAAATGTGTAAAACATTATCATAGATGAAAAAATATTTGAACTAATCATCAGATCAGGCTCAACTAGAAAGAAAATTGATAATCTAGAGCTACCACTGAGGAAATTATCTAGATTGAAATATACAAGAGAAATAAAAGATGCTTGATTGACTATAATAAACTCCAAAAGAATAAAAAGGTTTAACATATAGCTAACATGATAAAACAGAGTCAAACTGGAGCAGTATTCAAAGAGTTCAATTTGTGAAAGACACAAGCTCAATTTTGATAATTATAATAAATACTGAGTATGAAGACTTAAGAAAAACTATGCTAAGTGATATTACATTGGCAATATAATAGGCAGAAAGGTGTATAGAAAACTGCCAATTCTGTATTTTCATCATGAATGTTTAAGAGGTCTTGTTTTTTGAAATCATCACCAGACCACACATACACACACACACACACACACACACACACACGGGGACACACACACACAGATACACACAAAGACACACACCCTAAAAGATATATGCTGATATATATGGTTTTGAATTTCCTTCTTGGTTGAAATACTGAATATTTTTGGTGAGAGGTCTATTTTGGTCTTTTTCATATTTTTGAAATATGCTTTTTGTCAGAGAATTAAGCAGCTTCGAGAGTTCTTATGTGTTCATTATCAAAATTCCCATCATAGCTCTGATTTGTAAACACTTTGGTCCATTCTACCCCTGTAGGGCATTTTGTATTTTTCATTATTGTCTTTTGCAAAATAATGTTTTCTAATCTAATTGTATATAGAACTATCAAATACATATATTTGTTTATTTTGCAGCTCATGTTTTGATGTCATATTTATGAATCTTTGCTGCAGCCACCTCACATATATTTCTTTCTAAATTTTTTGATGTCATATTGTATATGTAGATCTGTGATTCTGAGTTAATTTTTGGGGTATAGTTCAATGTGTGAATCAAGACCTTTTGAATAAGAATATGTAGTTAAAGTAGTATTGAATGGCCCTTATGTATTTATTAATAATCACATCTCATGTTGTATGGGTGTATTTCTGAATGCTTATTTTGTCTCAGCGATATATGTTCTACTCTTCTACACATCTGCTTTGCCTGAATTACCATAGCTCTAGAAGAAGTCCAAAATTCAGATAATATATTTACTTCCTTTTTGAAATTGTTTGGACAAGGGTCGCTCTACTATATTTATCTATGCTATCTTGAATCGACTTACCCTTTAATAAAGTGATTTTGGGATTTTGACTGAATTTGTGTAATATTCACCAATCAATGCAAAGTGAGCTTAATTTTTACTACCCTGGGCTTCTCATCCATGAACATATGCCTCTTCATATATGTAGGACATTTTTTATTCTGTGTATCAATATTTTGTGGGTTTTGTTGTAGTAAGGAGGAGGTCGCTTGTTGTTTTCTAATCTAAGTGGTTCCTGGTCACTTAGCCCAGAAATAATCACACAGAAATCACTGCTTGGCCCATTAGCTCTAATTTCTTATCTGCTAACTCTTACATATTAATTTAACCCATTTCTATTAATCTGTGTATTGCCAAGTGACTGTGTCTTATTGGCTAAAGTTCTGCCTGGCTCCAGTGGTGCTACATGGCTTTTCTCTGACTCTGCCTTCTTCCTCCCAGCATCCAGTTTAGTTTTCCCTACCTTGCTCTGTTCCCCTATAACTCTGCTATAGGCCCAAAGCAGTTCCTTTATTAACCAATGATAGTCCAAGCATACAGAGGGGAATCCCACATCATTTTGTCACACAAACATTTTATGTTTCCTTAGATGAAAAAGATTTGTTTACTCTGAAAATTTCATAAAATACGTTTGGATTATACTCATCCCTCTGTCCTACCACTCCTACCAGACCTACCCTCTTTACCCACACCTCTGTAGCCATCTAAGTTTGGGTTTCTTTTTTTTTTTTTTATCAAGTTCAGTTTGTGTTTCCTCACTTCTTCTGGGAATGTGACCTGCTCTGGAGTGTGGTTGATCTACTGTGGATCATATTAGAAAGAACTGATATTTATTCTCCAAGCAGCTTTCAAATGCCAACACCTCCTCAACTGGTGGTGAGATTATGTGATCATCTTCTGTGTATGTTATTGACAATGAAAATTGCCGATTTCTGGCATGGTGTCCAGGGACTTGATCTGACTGGGGTAGTAAGGGAATGAAGAAAAAACAAACACACAGGTATGTCGACAGAAAATGGGGTCAGCAAATAGGGGCTCTTGGCTTGCTGTCCATGTCAACAACACACATTCACTCAGGACTTTACTCACTCATGGCTTCCTTTTGAATTTAGCATGACTATCCTGAACAGAACATCATACAATTAGTGTGTGTATGTGCTTGTATTACACAGATACTTTTGCCTCTTTCAACCTCCAAAGAAAGCCTTTTGTCAACTTAACTAATTATCTCTTCAATTTTCAACAAAACCAAACCAAATAGCTTTCAAGTGATCAGTTTATCTCTGAGAATCCATGAGATTCAGGATTAGATTAGAGGTCCAAGTTACATCTCCAACTCTGATATGTCCTACTTGTCAGTCTAGGGAATAACCTTGCTGCCTAGGCTGCAGTTTCATGTAAATTTAATGAGAGTGAGAAGACAACTTGAATATATATATATATATATATATATATATATATATATATATATATAT
>JABTXL010003263.1:380362-431982 GCA_025134845.1 Neodon shergylaensis
ATATATATATATATATATATATATATATATATATATATATATATATGGTGTGTGTGTGTGTGTGTTCATTCTGAGGTCTGACTGTTGCCTGGGCAGACACTGAATGGTTTTCTAAATCAGGAGCTACTCCTAGAGAGCTGCCCATCAGGGATTAATCACATTTGTTGCTTGGAGCACCTGGCCTCTTGATGGAGGCTCAGAAAGCCCATTTTCATACCCAGAGATAGCTGGGCTTAAGAAACACCCTTAGTCATTTATCTATTTTGTGGTTATACTTTCTTTGCATAATAGGCCAGTAAATGTATTAATCGTATCAATTTCATATGTACATATGAGTTTTCAAAATGCCAGTTTCCTCAAGGCAACAGGTGGCCAATAGACAATAAAGAGGAAAATTAGTAGTCTCATAATAGAAGGAAAGAACGTTCGGAAAGATCTAGAAACTTCAATTCTACATTCGTTCGTCAGGATCCCATTTCGTGCAGGTGCTGTCCAGGGTTCTGAAATGAGGATGATGTGAATGTCAGGACCATCAGTTACACTCAACGTCCAATGAAAGACCAGAAAATTATGGAAACTGGGTAGGTATCCTGTACTACTGGGTTCTAAAGTCACTTTAGAGACTCCTAAAACAGGCTTCTTTCAGCATCTGCACATTGGTGAATTAAAACACGTGTTTATTATCATCATGATTCTAGTAAGTTGCTGACAGATATCTGAATATGATCATTTTACTGTCACAATTATACGACAGGAATTTATTGAGATATGAACAGGAAAGAAAAACCAGAGAAAAAACAGTCATCATTTGAGGGGGAGGTGTTTTACAAATGAACAGTTTTGTACCTTGTCCTTGACTAGAAGTTGGGAAAATGTTGTCCTTAGCTTCACTGGCACTATTGTCCTGGCCAGAAACCAGAAATGTTCCAAATGTTTATGGGTTCTGGGTGAACTTCTGTTTTTCTGTCATTGTTATGCCATTTTATAAAACTCCACCATTTTGGTTATGTAGTCACAATTCCCAAAACTAATGTAATTTGCATTTTCAGAACTAAAATATCTTGTTTTCTAGACTGTTGTCCCACCCCCATATACTCTCAGGAAAAGATGGTCACAGAAATGTTTGTCAACTACCTGACATTCTTTTTTACTCAGTGCTTCCTGGACACTCCAAGCAATTGTCTTGGCCCAAAAGGGGACAATTCATAATTTCATTTTCTTCCCTTATAATTATCTATACTTTCTATGTGTACAGTGAGATAGCTGGTATCTCTTACTGTAAATCTTCCCTGGCAAGAATTTAAAAAAAAATCAGAGTAAACCTGTTCTGTTGTCACATCACTTGTTTTTTTGTTTTGCCTTTCCTGTTAACTTCCTTTTCCTTTTATACAACTGCCAGGAAACTACATGTAAAGGTGTGACCAAACTCTAGTACAGATATCTAGAATGAAGAGACATATGACCAACTCACGGGTGAGACAAGTAGACTGACTATCTCAGTGTTTCGACCAAATAAAATTTTACCAGTCCCTAGCATGGGCCTTTAGAACTCCAGGTGACAACCAATCCTGACACCTACTCCTGCTATACAGGAATTCTGCTTGCTTTACTCTTCTTAAGCCTGTCAATATAATAAAGCTCTTTTCACTCTTTCATTATCTGTGAACTCATTCTTTGAGTTCCAAAGATGAAGCACCTAGAAGTCACTGGTCTGGGTTGAGTTTGGTGGCCATAGACTGTTCCTGACCCTGATTTCCCCCAGTTATGCTCACCTAAGAAAATAAAATCTCTATTGTACTTAAAGGTCCTTCACCTTTTCTGGAATATCAGCTGTAGCCATCCACACACTAGAAAACAAACAATGAGGAAAAGTTAGAAGGGTAAAAGCAGATAGCGAAAACAGGATCGGGCTGCCTAGAAGGGATACTTTCCTTTCTTATGGGAAACTTCATGGGGGAGAAAATGGCCTCTTCAGAGACAAACATCTGGATGAGACTATAAGAAAAATAGGAGAATGCAGGGGTCTTATAAAATGCCTAACCTAGACCCCCTTAGTTCTCCTCACATTTCATTGGGCTCCCAACTCTTTGTTTCCTCTCCCATCCCATGGAGAGATACCAGACTGTGCTAATATAATATTTTTCTTTTGTTTTCTGCATTTTGTTCTGTTGTCTTTCCTGGATGGTTAATTCTTTGCCTCTTCCCTGGAACCAAATACCAGAATCAAATTGCAAACATAGATTTTTAATTTTGATGAGACCAACTTGACCAACTTTTCCTTTTGTGTATTTTGATTTTGATGCCATGTTCATGAGATTCCAGCCACATCCTAAAACCTGAAGACTTTCTTTGTGTTCTACAGTCTAAGGTTTTCCATTTAAACTTGGACTTAATCTTTGTAGAGAATTGTGAATTTGGGTTCAGGCTCATTTTGTTTTATTGTCATTGGATCATTTCTGTACCTTTGTGAAGAATTTGCTGGTCAGATTTATGTATGACAATTCCATTGATCACATCCCACCTATCTGTGTGTCTTTCTCTCTGCAAGGACATCAGTGCTTTGTCTACTGTAGCTACACACCACATCTTGAAACTGAGTGAAGTGAGTCCTTTTAGTTTCTTTTCACTCCTTAAAATTGTTTTAGCTGTTTTGGTTCCTTTCTCTATCTTTCCAGCTCATTGGGGGATGGTAGTCTTTTAAAGAGGTCATGCTAACTCTGTTGGATATTCATAGAAAAATAAAACAAATAGTCCCCAAACCAAACCAATTCTGAAGCCTGGTGTGGGAAGTCCTTCTGTCTATGTGTTGCTTTTATTAGTTAATGAATAAAAAAACTGCTTTGGCTTATAGCAAGGCAGAATTTAGCTATGGGTGGAACTAAACTGAATGCTGAGAGAAAAAAAGAGGAGTCTGAGAGAAGCCATGTAGCCATGCAGGTGACAGATGCCAGAACTTTACCCGGTGGGCCACATACTTGTCATGATACACTAATTTATGGAGGTAGGTTAATTTAAGATACAAGTTAGCAGAAATATGCTTAAGAATATTCCAAACATATTTCAAACAGTATTGCAAATAGTATGGTTTCTGTGTGATTATTTTGGGACTGAGCAGCCAGGAACAAAGAAGTGGCCTCCCTACAGCACATGCCCTTAGTCTTTGGTGACCAATTTTTATGGTCAACTTGACTGGATTGAGAGATATTCAGAAAATGCTCAAAGATCTGTGAGGGTGTTTACATGGAGGAACTGAATGGAAGACTCACCCTGACCCTGAATGTACTTGTCTCCCAGTAGACTGGAGACATTGAAAGATTCAGAAGGTGTAAAGAGGATGCTTTCTCTCACAGCTTTCTTTCACACTTGTCTCTTTTCAAAGGTGTTAGTTGTCAATGAGGGATATCAGAGTCCACATTCTTCACTCTAGGAAATGGGATTACACTAGTGGTTTTCAAGGGGTTTCAGGTCTTTGTCCTTGAATCAGGGCTACAGTATTGGCTTCTCTTTCATTCTGAGACCTTGGACTTCTTAGACCAAATAGCTATTGGTTTCTTTAGTTCTTCAATCCACATATGGTAATTGTGGTGCTATTTAACTCATTGTCATGTGAGCCAGTCTAAAATAAAATACACCTTTACATTTTGTTGTAATAAGGAACGGTGGGGCTGCATCCCCAGCACCCCAGCCGCCTCCTAGCTTATGCCCGAAATAACAACACACAAACTGTATTCATTTAAACACTGCTCGGCCCATTTCTATCTAGCCTCTTCTCAGCTAACTCTCACACCTGGACTAGCCCATTTCTAATAATGTGTGTAAGCACCCCAAGGTGCGCTTACCGGGAAGATTCTAACCTACATCCATCATGGGTAGGAGCTTTATCACGTGTATCTCTGAGAGAAGCTATGGAGTCTCTCTGAGGAGTCTTACCTCACTTCCTCTTCCCAGCATTCTGTTCTGTTTACTCCTCCCACCTATGTTTTAACCTATGAGGGCCAGCCAAGCAGTTTCTTTATTGCTTAACCAATGAAATCAGCAGATTGATATATGACACTCCCACATCAACATTTTATTTTTTTCTCTTTTTATTTTTTACATATTTTTATTTTTTTTATTGATTTTTATTGAGCTCTACATTTTTCTCTGCTCCCCTACCTGCTTCTGCCTTTCCCCCTTCAGTCCTCTCTTAAAGTCCCCATGCTCCCAATTTACTCCGGAGATCTTGTCTTTTTCTACTTCCCATGTAGGTTAGATTTATATAACTCTCTCTTAGCATCCTCATTGTTGTCTAAATTCTCTGGGATTGTGTTTTGTAGGCTGGTTTTCTTTTCTTTATATTTAAAAACCACCTATGAGTTAGTACATGTGATAATTGTCTTTATGTATCTGGGATACCTCACTCAAAATAATGTTTTCTAGCTCCATCCATTTTCCTGCAATATTCAAGATGTCATTATTTTTTCTTCTGTGTAGTACTCCATTGTGTAAATGTACCACATTTTGTTTTTTTTTTTTTTTACATTTTCTATTGGTTCTTTTTCCCTGAAGTGTTCTGATACAGAGGCTGAAGCCTCGTGTCTTATACAAAGTTAACTCAAAATATATTAGAGAGTTAAGTATTAAACCATAAAGCTTTGAAAAATATGGGAAAAAAATCTTTATAGTCTAGGCCTATAATCTCAATAAAAATAATAAAAGAAAAGAAACCAGGCCAGATAGAGAAGATTTTAGATAACACAAAAACTATATGAGAACAGAAAATTGATAAATTAAGCCTTATCAGAATGTAAAAGAGTGCTCTGCACAGAGTTGATGAGAAGATAAAGGGAAAAATTGCAGAGTAGGAGAGTACTTAGAAAGGGCACATGCAGGAGAGGGCTAGCATCCATGAAGAACATGGAAAAGCAAAGGAGTCAAGTAAGCAATTAGGAAAAGGATAAAAGGCATGAGGAGAGAGAGGGGGAGACACACATACACAGAATAAACATGTATGTTGCCTTTCAACATTCTCCAATAAGGGAAACATGAAAACTGCTTCAGAATATCACCAAATACCTCTGGGAATGGCTTTTCACAAAGAGCAATAGCATCAAATGTAGCCAGGATGCAGAGAAAGGACTTTGTAGCCATTATTGATGAAGATCCACTTAGCTACACTAGAAAGTATCTTGGCAGTTTCCTGTAAATCTAAACATGGAAATTCAATTTTTGTATATTGACCTCATATGCAGAAACACTGGAGAAATCTAATTAGCTGTAGTCACACCTGTGATTTTGGCTCTTCTCCATGAAAGTGTCTGAATTCTGATCATTTGTTTTTTCTCATCCAATGCTTTTATCTGGTACTTACTTTTCTATTGGTTCAGATCCAACACTCACCTGTGGAGTTGGCCTTTGACTTTCAACTTCAAAGAAGTCTCTTTAGTTTCTCTTCACAGATATGTAAGCAGCAAACTGTCTTCTAACTGCTTAGCCCTGTTCTCCCAGACCTCTGGGGTTATGCCCCAGCTTCTTACCTTTCATTCTCTCTCTCTCTCTCTCTCTCTCTCTCTCTCTCTCTCTCTCTCTCGTACATGCTATTGGAACTGTTTGGTGCCAGCCAGTCCAGTCAGTGCTTTATCTTTGACCTTTCTTTTTTTTTCTAGAAGAAGCAATTTCCTAGTCTTCCTTCCTTCTCAATCTTTATGATTACCATAGTAACTTTCTCATAAAACATGTTTCTTTTATCCAAAGAGAAAAATAGTTGGTTTCCAAGCTGGTACTCTAAAATTAGGAAATATAGTGTGAATATAAATTGATTTCCTCTGAAGAGATTCTGTTAGCTGGGATATTCCTGCTTCACCACACAGGGCAACTTGAATGACTAAAGAAAATAAAGCCAGTAAGAAGTAGATTTTAATTTTTATGCATTAGAGGTACTTAGTAAAAATTAAACTTTTCATCCCCTTTACTATGTGTGTGTGTGTGTGTGTGTGTGTGTGTACATGCATGTGTGTGTGGGCATATGCACATGGAGATGGGAGTTGATGTCTTAGATCATCCTCCATACCTCTTTTACCTTGTTCAGTGAGTCAAGGCCTCTTAATCAAACATAGAGCTTGTCAACATGGCTAGAATAGCTAGCTAACTTGCTCTTTGGATATCCTGTGTTTGTCTGTAACCCATGCCATAGGTGAGCATCTTGTCTGGGGAAAGAGTGAGATTGGGACAACTTTATGGGGAAAGTAAAAGGAGCTGGATTCCTAGATGCCTACAGACACCAATCTAGAATTGGGAAAAAACTGCCCAGGTTCTGTAATTTTTAGTCTTGTACCAACATGATTTGGAATATACTGGCTCACATGGGATTGTAAAATAATGGTGTTGATAATGTTAATAACAGTAAAGAATTATCCCCTCAGCATCACCAGTATTTACACTCTCCCTGCCTTTTCAATTTCTTGGGTTTGTATTCAGACTAGACATTCTCTTTGTTACTGACAGCCTTGCTCCTCTGGGGATGGGTGGATTCTGTGTCAACGAAAGCATTCACAATTGGCTATTTATTGACCAGCCTCAAGAAAATGTCCTCAGATTCTTCTAAAGGTCATTGCAGTCTGATGTCCTGCTTATTCTCCTACTGGGTTATGCTTTTGTCAGGATTACTAAGCCAAATTGAAATTCATGGTTGTTAAGAGGCATTTTCAGCACATCACTGAAAACAAGTCCAGAAGAGCTTCTTCCCTTCCTGTGCTCATTAGGTTTCGGATCAAGATACACACACCACATCATGCCCATTAACGTGAGGTTGTTGCTGTTCTTATGACCTTTATCTGGTCTGGTGTAGGCTATTTCTGTTGAATTTCCAACAACTCTCATAAAAATTTGCCTTTCACTTGTGTGGCCACAGGAGCAGAGCATCAGTTGGTTTATTTATCCCAGGCCAATTACAACTCGTTTGCTGATTCTTGCTACTTCTGCCCCCAGAAGCCTGCCTAGCATCTTTTGGCAATATGAGAGCTAGCTGGCAGGGAGAATGCTCTTAGCCAGTTCCAGCTTGACTTCTCTGTATCCTTGTCTCCAAGCTATACAGTGGATGCATGATGCAAGGAAATGTGTTAAATACTTCTGCCATACCATATTGGGCTAATCTGCCCACTGCAACTTTACTCAGGTGATATTAATCATCTTCTTGTGACATACATGAGTGTTTTACTGGTTTTTCAAGCTGTGAGATATAGAAGGTAGGGCTTCCAAAAGTGCTTAAAGCTTTGAAAAAGAATGAAGTAGTTTGAGGTGCATTTCAGTCCTAGTGTCTTGTTTCTTTGCCCTGTTTCTTCCTGCTGTGAATAGAGCTACTCACTGTTCTTTTGAGCCTGTATGGTAAACAAAGAGCTTAGCATCTAAGCCAGAAGGTCGAAGTGTTTCCTGTCTTTCTACAAAGCTGTTTTCATTTTTCTTCACTGATGCTGTGTGCCTGGTTATGAGGACACATGCTATGTTAATTACCACCCTCTCCCCTTTCTGAGTCTGCTGAGCAAGGCTGTGATTGTCAGTGATACTTATTGGACTTCTGCCTCATACTCACAAGAGATTGCTAAGGCCTCAAAAACCCATGGTTGGGAATAATAACTTCTGTTTGAGTTCCATGGTTCAAAGAAGCCCAAGGACACCAGCCTAATTTTCCCACCAGTGATGACCTCCCCACATTTCTGGCTAGTATTATTGGCAGAAACACACAGCTTATTCCCAAGCCTGGACACTGCCATCTGTTAGAGTGTCTTGTTTCTCACCAGGAGCATGAGTAGTTTTCTGGCTCACAGCATATATAGGTAAATTGAGAGCCATGAGTGAACATTTCTGTATACATAACTGCACTAATGGAACTTTTCAGACACCTGCGAGACCCATGAAGCCACAGTAGCTGCACTGCCTTTCTTCATGCTAACACCAAAGATTGTTTGAATGGTTTCTGTGCCCTTTTCTGGAACTTTCCATGTCACTACATTAAAAGATTGAAAGACACCACAGCCTTCTGGTACTGTGACCTATGATGTTTAGAATCTACCATAGTTCAGGGGACCCAAGAAAAGACCACACAACTTTTGGTATCAAGTGTAATGGTCTGTTCTGTTCCTTTAAGATACAAGCCCTGCCTACTCCCTCCCCCCATCCTGCCAAGGCAGGTGCATCTTTATTGTGCTTCCAGCCTGTGAGTCTCTTCCTTTCCATCTCTCTCCCAAAGAGTTAGCTGCTGCCATGGCCCCTCTTTCCCCTCCTCTCTGGTTCTCTATCTCTCTCTTTCTCTCCTCATTCTCTTTCTCCCTCCCTCTCCCCTTTCCTTCCATAACCCACTAAATAAATATCCAACCTCATTCTACATGGCATGCCTATCTGTCTCAGTCTCTCAGCTGCCACATGGCTCCCTGCCTATCACCCGCTGGCCCTCATGGCCTACAGGCCACTAGGGGACTCCTTACCTGGGAGTGGCTGCCTTTGTGGCCCACAATCATCTTGGAACCTGCTGCCCATTACCTGCCGCCACTTGGGGACCTGTGGCATTTCTGCCATTATGCCCCTCTGGGAACTGCAACATTTTATTTAAACCATAACACCCACTGCCGACTGCAGCCACTTGGGGACCTGTAGCATTTTATTTAAACCATCACATTGGTGCTTGTGACTTGACTTGGCCAGGCTTTCCACGTTCCCTCTGGCTGAGGAAACGTGGAACCCTGGGCTCTGGAGCCAGGTTTCTTTACAACTGCTTTACATTCTATCTGCCTGAACAATGACCTCTACACACACAAGCAGCTTCAGTGGTAAATTTTCCCCTTCCAGCCCCCAACCACAGCCCTCATGGCTACCGTTGAGCCCTTCACTAACATTCATCTCTGGTTGCTTTCTGTAGCTAAAAACGTGACTGGATGACTCAGGGTTGGTCCTCCCATGCCAGCACTGCACACAGAGTGTGGTGCATTAAATTTGGAGGCCCAGGGTCCCTGGGATTTTTGTTTTTGTTTTCTTTTCTTTTCTACCACTCAGAAGTGGTCCCCACTGTGAGAGACTGCTAGGAGCAGCCTCTTGCCTCTCTGGCTTCTGAGTCACCTGGACTGGAGTCAGTGAGGCTTTAACACTCCACCTGTAGAGAGAGAACGCTCCTCTACAGGCCCTGTGGTGTTCACCACCATTTCAAACCCAGCCAATATAGAGAGGATACTCTTCTATAGGCTCTGTAGTGTTTTCCGTGGGTTTTCATGTTTTCAGCTGTGATATAAACCCTCAAACTATCAGCCACCCACCTGTGAATGCTCTGCCAGTGTCCCGTCAGCTCTCCTTTTCCTGAAACTGTCCCTGCCACCACTACTGCTGGTCCTGTGGATTGGTCAGATCCATGAGGCAGCTGTTTTCAATTCCAGCCTTTACTCCCATGTGGCACAGCAGCTTGACAACAGGGTGGATAATGTCTCTAGATCTCTCTTGTTATTGTGTTAAAAAAAACCTGCAGCTCAAAAATCATGGCTTTTCCATACAACATGTGATTGCTGCCATTTTGGCTGAAGTCAGGTGACTTTACCACCATCTTAACTGAGGTCAGGTGACTTCACCACCATCTTAACTGAAGACCAGGTCAAGTGATCAAGTTCTGCCATCTTTACTGAGGTATTGCCTGCCTGGTTTTCCATTTCTGACTCTGTTTCATGTGTATTTTGTGCAGTGGCATGCCTTTGGTAGGGCCCATCAAGAAGATCTGCTTCATGCAATTGCTGTTCATTGTGTGTGTGTGTGTGTGTATGTGTGTGTGCATATTTATAACTTAAATACACCTATGTTTACTCTTAAATATCATAATTATCTGTTCATTGTATCTCATTCCAGACTACAGTGTGCATACATGTAAATCCCTTACAAAAATATAGTATAGTTAATCCAACCCTGATTTAAAATATATTAAGCTGTTCTCTACTATTGTCAGTTCGGTCATTCACCTTCTATTGTAAGCAGTCTTTTTCTTCTGTCTTTTTACCAGTATAATCTTACCTGTTAAGTTAAGAGCCAGTACAGTCAAGCTCAGACTCAGGAGCACTCCAGGCAAATTCTATACTGTAGTTATAACTCATCTATACTCAGTAAACAGCCCTCACTCAAATGCTCAGAGATCTGGCGAATATGACATTTAAATATTTAATTATTAAAAACTTTTCATAATAAAAAGAGACAGGTTGGCTCCTAGCAGCAGCACTCAATTTCTTCCAAAGAAGATAGAAGACAAATGGGCAAAAAACAATGTCCATCCGCAACTCACTTCAACAGCCAAGTGCTGACCACTGCCTTTCATATAAACTGAAGAGATCCAGACATGGACAGAATCGCTGGAATCGACAGCCTAGCTGCTCATGTCAAGGTAGGCTTCTCTTCTTACAGATTTCTTAGCCCATAGGATCTTCTGGAGAATGGTAGGCCCTGTGCTAAACAGCAAAAAGCAAATATGAACCTCAGTGGCCATGGAGGAGGGTATTTTTTTAATTAATAACTCAAGGAAAAATTTTATCCTTCTCAAAGATCTCTGATGCAGTTTGACAACTGAGAGGGTTTGTCAGTTTAAAAGGATAACCCCGCCAAACAAATTTCAGTAAAATACAAGTTTTTAAGATGTGTACCTGCAAGTTATAAAGGTGTGAGGATAAATACAGATTAATCAAATTTCTTTCTCACTCTGCCTTCCATAGTCTTTAAAGTACTTTTTAGTGTGCAAAAACATCTGTCAAGTCATTCTGACATAAACATGCTACTGTTTATACAATACATATATCTAAAACTTATGTTTTCACAAACTCAAAGAATTCTTGTAAGTTCCAGAGAGCTGAATTGAAGGATCCACCTTAAACATGTATAAGAGACACCAGACATTTCTATACCACAAACACCAGACAGGAGCAAAGAGACCAGCTACACCAGGATGTGACCAGCACCTAGCTTTCTCAAGTCCCCCCCCAAGATAACACCCACAAATAAGCAGGAGAGAGGCTTGAGAGTCTGCTGCCCCAATTCCTTTAACCTGTTGTACCTAACCTTCCGCCTTTTTATTATAAAAAGAGATGGGCATGTAATGATCTGTCTTGTCCCTTTAAGAGACAAGCCCTGCCCACTCCCTCCCCTGTTCACCACTGAGGCAGGCATATCTTTATTTTGCTTCCAGCCTGCGAGTCTCTTCCTTTCTGTCTTTCTCCCAAAGAGGTAGCTGCTGCTCTGACTCCTCTCCTCTTCCCCCTCTCTGATTATCTCTCTTCTTTCTCTGATTCACTCTCTGTTTCTTTTCTTACCCCTCTTCTCTTTCCCTCTCCCTTTTCCTTCCATAATCCACTAAATAAATATCCAATCTCACTCTTCATGGCATGCCTATCCATCTCCGTCTTTGACCTGCAATGTGACTCCCTGCCTAGGACCCACTGGCCCTCATGGCCCATGGGCCACTTGGGGGCTCCCTGCTTGGCACTGGCTGCCTTCATGGCCTGTTGTGGTCTTGGACCTGCTGCCCACTGCTTGGGAGTGTAATTTTTGGGCTCATTTTCTTTGCTTTATGTTTAAAAACCACTTATGAGTGAGTACATGTGATAATTGTCTTTCTGGGTTACCTCACCCAAAATGATGTTTTCTAGCTCCATCCATTTACCTACAAAATTCAAGATGCCATTTTTTCTGCTGTGTAGTACTCCATTTTGTAAATATACCACATTTTCCTTATCCCTTCTTTGGTCAAAGGGCATTTAGGTTGTTTCCAGTTTCTGGCTATGACAAACGATGCTGTTATGAACATAGTTGAGGACGTGTCTTTGTGGCACAATTGCGCATCCTTTGGGTATATACCCAGAAGTGGTATTATTGGGTCTTGAGGAAAGTTGTTTCCTAATTTTCTGAGAAATCACCACACTGACATCCAAAGGGGCTCTACCAGATTGCATTCCCACCAGCAATGCAGGAGTGTTCCCTTTACCCCACAACTTCTTCAGCATAAGTTGTCATCAGTATTTTTGATCTTGGGCATTCTTACAGGTGTAAGATGGAATCTCAGAGTTGTTTTGATTTACATTTCTCTGATAACTAAGGATGTTGAGAATGTCTTTCAGCCATTTTAGATTCCTTTGTTGAGAGTTCTCTGTTTAGGTCTGTACTCTATTTTTTTTATTGGATTATTTGTTCTTTTGATGTTCTTTGTTCTTGAGTTCTTTGTATATTTTGGAGATCAAACTTCTGTCTGATGTGGGGTTAATGAAGATCTTTTCTCATTCTGTAGACTGTTGTTTTGTCTTGTTGACCATATCCTCTGCTTCACAGAAGCTTTTCAGTTTCAGGAGGTCCCATTTATTAATTATTTCTCTCCATGTCTGTGCTGCAGGGGTTTTATTTAGGAAGTGGTTCCCTGTACCAGTGCATTCAAATGTATTTCCCACTTTCTCTTCTATAAGGTTCAGTGTGGCTGGATTTATGTTGAGGTCTTTGATCCATTTGGACTTGAGTTCTGTGCATGATGATAGATATGGGTCTATTTTCATTCTTTTACATGTTGATATCCAGTTATGCCAGCACCATTTGTCAAATATGCTTTTTTCCATTTGATATTTTTTGCTTCTTTGTCAAAAATCAGGTGTTCAAAGGTGTGTGGATTAATATCTGGGTTCTTGATTCATCAGCAAATTCCTTAAAGAAACCAAGAAAAAGTAATCAAACATATGAAAGAAACTATTCAATACTTGAAAACTGAAATAGAGACAATAAAGAAAACAGAAGCCTAGAGAATTATAGAAACAGAAATCATGAGAAAATGATCAGGAACCACAAACACAAGTATGAAGAGTAGAATTCAAGAGATGGAAGTGAGAATCTCATGTGCTGAAGATACAATAGAGGAAATAGACTCATCAGTCAAGGAAAACATTAAATCTAACAAAAGTTAACCCAAAATATCCAGGCACTATGGGACACCATGAAAGGCCAAACCTAAGAATAATAGGTATAGAAGAAGGAGAAGTTCAACTCAAAAGCACAGAAAATTTATTTAACAAAATCATAGAAGAAAAATTTCCCAACCTAAAGAAAGAGATGTCTATGAAAATACAAGAAGCTTACAGAATACCAAATAGATTGCATCAAAAAAAATTCCTTTGCCACATAATAATCCAAATGCTAAACATACAGAGTAAAGAAAGAATATTAAGAGCTGCAAAAGAAAAAGGCCAAGTAACATATAAAGGTTTTTGTCACTTTCTTATGCTTTATGTAAATGTCACACTGTGTTCTTTCCAGATCTTTTGTGATTTTTTGATTTGTATCTGCTGTGAATCTTTCATCTATACAGACTTTATCTACTGTAGTCCCATTCATTCTTCATGGTCTATTGAAATGCACCACTGAGAAGCTAGTCCTAAATTGTCTGCTTAGGTTCAGAGTTCAAAAAATGCAGCTCTGTACTTAGAGGCCCTTACTGTTCTTAGCTCTGGGTGTCTTGTGACCTTGAGTTTCTTACCTGGTGTCTCTGAGCTCCAGCTTCCATTTTGTATATTAGAAATGATAATGTTGACTTCTAGGGATCTTTGTGAAGAATAAATGGTGCAAGCATTTTATGGGCCAGGCACGAGTACTCCTCAATGTATACTTATTTTATCTTTACAGTATTCCTCAGGGTATGCTTATTTTATATTTCATTGACTTAGAATGACAGCTCAGCACTCCATTTTTACTTCTAGATAGGGTGAAAGGGACCAATCATCACCTATTGGTGATGCAGCATGGGAAGATTCAACTTTTATCCCCTGTAGGAAAGAAGTGATGGTTGAGGATGGGGATTGATTAAAAGTAAAGTAGAATACTGGAGGAGATTATATTCTTATTACTGGCAAGTCTGTCATGCCCAGGTCAGGCACTGGGGAAAGAAATGGAATTACAAGATGACTTAGATGAGGGTCCCTACAGAACATCACATTGTTGACTATGCAGAAGAATCTGAAGTCAGTCAACTCCACTGTGCTGGTTTCTCCTTACTGTGATGAAGCCCTCAAGGAAAACAACTTGAAGGAGTGAATTTATTTTGTCTCAAGGTTTCAGAGCCTTTGTTATGACTCCATTGTTTTGGGCCAAGGTGAAGCAGAATATTACAGTGATAAAATCTGCTCACCCTATGAAGCACAGAGAGTGTTCCTGTGAGAAAACAAGAAGGGGTGGGTACAACCCTACCCTATTAAGGAATCTTTGCAGTGACTGACTTTATCCAACTAAATCACACCCCTAATGCCTACCACCTCTAATAATGCTATTAAAGTTTGAATTCATTAATCGATTAATTAAATAAATGGGGTCTCTCATGATCCAATCTTCTTGCAACAGTGATACCAGTGCCTTAATGCTTCAGTTTATGAAAAATAGTTCCTACTTAAACCTTAACTCTTGATAATCAAGAGCTGGTGAGTATGTTGAGGGCCAGGGCAAGTCAAAGACATCATAGAGGGTTAAACAACCCAGGTAAATTTTAAGACACTCTCACTGTCATTGAAATTATTAGGAATTGAATAATTTGGAAGGTAGAAGGTACCCTTTTCAAAAAAAAAGAACAAATGATTGCATCTTGTCTTTTTCTCTCTTAGAGAGAGGGCACAATGCTTGACAGGACTTTGTAGGTTGCACTGATGTGTTTCCTCTTGAGAATTCTGTTTTTAAATATTTACTATATAGCAAGAACTCTAGTAGCCTTGAATGGGGTTTTTAATATCTATTGTCAATAGCTGTTTTGCAAACATATAGACAGAATGACCTAGCCAGTTGGGGTCATTGAGCCTGTTATAGACATAAAATAATGTTATAACAGAACAGTCCTGGTGGCTGGGGTGGAGGTTATATCTGCGCTACGACCTAAATATGGAGGTTAATTTAGGTTTTTATCACAACCACTGATTTCATTTATAGTCAATCTACTTATTTGATATACCACCATTGTAGCATGAGGCTGATTAGCCTATTAGCTCTTTTGGGCTACCTCTTCTTACATCTTAATTTAACTGATTTCCATTATTTTATATTTTACCATGAGGATTGTGGCCTACTGGAAAGTTTCTGGCATGTCTGTCTCTGGTGGCAAGGTGTCTCTGTCCTTTCTAGGTTTAGATAATGCCATAGAGGTAGATTCCGAGTCAGACTGGGTTAGTGGTCATATAGAGAAAATATTCTCAAGAGCTTACGAAAAACCTTCCCCATAAATCCTATAGTCTTTCCACATGCACAAAGAAGAGCATACTGTGGGATTGGAGCTGCTTACCCATAAGAGAAGAGGTCTCAGGCTAAAGTCTGCCTTGCTGGCATCCAGATCTTAAATCTTTTCAGCCTTCAGAACTTTGAAAAATAGTTTTGTGTAAGTCAGAAGACTCATGTTTTGTTATTACAACTTGAGCAGACTAATCCACTTCTTTGATATTTTTTCCAGGAGAAGAGGCCTACTGTAGTTACATAGTGGCTGCTTCTGAAATTCAATATATGAAGCCTGTGCATCATGACTGAACAGGGTGAACTCTAGTGGATGCTGTGATGTGCTATCCCGCCTTTCTTCTTTTTCTTCAGGATAGAGGCCTTAAGTCCCTGCAGCATGTACAGAACACTCTGCTGAGTCTTCTAGAATTCCTCTCCACAGATGTTCACATCCTCATCTAGGTGAATGCCTATCATAAGGGCATCCTACATCTAATGACCATCAGGTGTGGGTATAGAAGGACTTGGAGTCTTGCCTCAAACCAAGAGTACTCTCAGAAATCATCCAATCATCAGCATTCCTTGAAAGATGAACTGAGGTTAATGTCAGAACCTTCTTCAGAACCTGTCTACTTCTTTGGTCCTCTGCAGTTTATGTCAAGGAAACATTCCAATGTTTCTTCTTGTATATGGCCATCTTAGGTCTGTTTCCTAAGAAACTGAATTGTATACATTTTCATATTATAAATATTTTATTATGTTACCTCTTATGAAATTTATAGATATTATACCTACTTCAACATGAAATCCAAAATGACATATATCCCTTAATTATAAGCTAAGGGAGAACAAAAGTAAAGATATAGTCAAAAATATACTAATGACTTTAATTTTTAATAATATAAAAATGTACCAGCTGACTTTACAGCAGAAGATAAGAAGTAGTAAGGTACTTGTGCCCAAAATCACAATGAATTTGAAGGTCTCATGTTCAGGGATATTGTTTGATCAGAGCCACTCAGATGCTGCTGGCCATTTTGCCACGGGGGATAGCATGAGGATAGCTGTTGGTGCTAGGAAACTCTACATAAAACCACCATTCTCTCAATTCACATGGAGATTGTTTTTCAAGCTAGTTCACAGCAAAAACAGAGTGAACATTATTTGGTGGTTCTATGTACAACTCAAAAAGCTTCTCAGCTCAGTTTCATGTACGGAATTGTCTACCATGATATCTGGAGGTTGTGAGGGTTAGAAGAAGATCTGATGGTTTGGAGCTAGTGTGAATCTTTGCAGGACACCCACCACCTCAAATCTCTGCTTATCAGGGTTCCCATTATTGATAAACTATTTCCATATATTTCCCATGCACCTTTTGAATTTTCTGCTATAAAGGAAGGGCCAGAATGGATTTTGCATAATAGCCCTAAGTAAAGAGATCTATTTCAGCTTCCCATTACTCTTTTATAGGAGTAAACTTTGAATCCAGGCCCATGTAATCCAGCCCCAGCATTTCTACTGTGTCACTCTTTCTGACTTTATCAGGAAGGTGAGGAACAAGAGTAAAGCTTGCTTGAATGCTGGGACCCCAGTACCTTTTTTTTATGATTCTCACTACTTCTAGAAGTGTGGAAATGTAAGGCTTCCTGTTGTCTTAACTAAATTAATGGCTTCTATCTTGAATGCCATGATAGAGGGGCTCTGGTACTACAGTGCTGAAACTCTCTCCCCTTTTTCTTAGAGCAGGTAGCCAGGGTGGGAATGTTTAGCTTTTGCAGTTTGACAGCCTGGTAATTGATAATTAGATGGCTCAGACATTTTTGAACAGTTTGAACAGTTGGAAAAGCCATTTGAGGGTGATTACTATAGCAAGGTACATGCATCCCCCCTTTCTATTTTCTTTGTTTTTTCATTTCTTCTCAGGAGGTTCCCTCCATTCCTCTTTACTTCCCATAATAAGAGCAATTCATTTCTCACTTGAAAATATAGGTCATAAGGAGGGAACAAAGTTGGAAGAAATCCTAGAAGGAGAACATACATCCTTCCTACATACCCATTCTTGCCATAATGGCATTTGATGGATGACTTGGAATGCTGGCATTTTTTTTTTGTCTTGTGCTGTACCTTTGATAAAGGACCAGGAAGTCCTGTATGCAGAATTAGTCATAGAACTAAAACCAGGAGTTTTTTTTTATTCACTTGAGATGGAACCACTGGTTAAATTATAGACGGGCACTTATTCAAAGGCTGTTGTATAGTTACTTGAGTGACAATATTTGTTGGAACACCACCTGGTAGAAAGGAAAGGAACCAACATATACCAAGACATTTCTAACTTCTCATCATTAGAAGTACATAAATCCATTCTGTGGGTCATTTATACTCAACAACCAAAGGTAAACATCTGTCTTGGTGGACCTCTGCTTAAGATTCATGTTTTTCTTCTTAAAGAACATCAAATTTCTTTGCCTTCTGCTCAGCTTTGTCCTTCAGTGCTGGAAATTGAGGTAATGTGAATGAAGGACAACTCTGTGACTGACAACCGCTAGCACCACTGAGAGGAAGTAAAAGATGTTGCCAAAAGTAAGCATGCTTCTCAAGTAAAATCACAAATATCCAGCTGAGAAATTTAGACTGTACGTTTATCTTGTATGTTAGCATAGTTGATGCTGAAGAACACATGGTCTTGAACCAGAAGGCACTAATGCTAAATAACTCATTATTTGAGAACACTCTCAAGTGATCAGCCATTGAAGGAACTTCAGAACTGGAATGGGATAAGATCCACCTCCATGCTACTTGTTCTATGGCTCTGCACATTTTGAGGTGTTTCATGGATGACTCTAACTCTTGACCATGAGATGGTATCTTAATGTTTGACTGTATCTGGAAGCTTTTCTGTTTCCTTCCTGGTCCCACAGCTGCTTATAAAATAATCACTCAGAGACTTAATGTTAATTATAATAGTTGGTTGATGGCTTATCACTATCTAGCATTATAGTTAAATTAACCTATTTCTATAAATCTGAATATTACTACATGGCCCGTGACTTACCAGTAATGTTCTCTTATCTTACTCCTTTAGCAACTGCTGGTGTCCCTCTCAACTCTGCATTCTTTCTCCCTGTATCTCTGCTTGGATTTCCTGCCTAGCTATCTTCTGCTCTGCTATATGTCAAGGTAGCTTTATTCATTAACCAATAAAGCAACGCATATCCACAGTGTGCAGTAAGATATCCCACATCATTTTCCCCTTTCTGTCTAATTAAAAAGGAAGGTTTTGGCTTCAACATTATAAAATTATATGTAACAAAAGAGGTATCAAACAAGTTACAATTATAATCTATTTGTATTTGGCAAAATAAAGAAAATAATCTATCCTCTATTCTATCTTTGTGAGTCTAATGTTTTATATCTAATTTATCTTTTATCATAAATGATCATAACAGATTTCTCAGTGAAGCAGGAAATCTGAAGGACTGTCTTTGGAAAAATTCATCAGAATGTCTGGCAGACTCTTCCATGATGTAAAAATGCTAGAGAACTGTCCGACCTTGTTTTGTCAAGTTTAGCAATCTTTTTTTTGTGGGTCCTGTACATTCACTTTATATAGCATATTGTCAAACAGTCCAGGCAAGAGCCATTTCTTATTCAAATGGCTAGTCTTGACATATTGAAAGCAAAATCCATAAGGAGTTTCTTTGATACCCATCATCCTCTTGAAGTGATTGGTGTTGCTAGGAGCTGATGTCTCTCACCATTGAGAAAAGTCTAAGTTCTTAAACCATTTTAAATTTCATATTCTTTAGATCTTTAAAGTGTTTGAAGATTACCTATCCATCTGAAATATATCTCTGCATATATAGAAAACCTAACTATCATGACTATAAATTTGAATACTATAGGTTACTATCAATTTGTATTTCTTAACTATATATTACATTTTAAATGAGTCATATAAACATAATACCTTAAATATATACATAGATATATACATACATAAATATATACTATAGTAGAATATACATATAATATAACAAAATTGACCTTATATTTGTATCAATAGGCTAAAATCCTTACCAAAGTAAAATATTAATTTCTATATTATATCCCCCTTTGTTTTAGAAAGAGATTGACCATGACCATTAATAACCAAACCCTTTAAATGAAAACCAATATTTATAAATAATATTTTAGGAATTTGAGCATAGTTTTCTATACTATGCTCAATTTTTGTTGATTGTTGGCATTGGTAATATTATGGGGATTCTGAGAAAATTTAGAATTATGGTCAAATCCTGACTGAGATATTTTGTGTGGTTGGTCCATCTCAGTCAGTATCCCATTGGAGACCTTCAGGGAGTCTTGCTTAATCAAACAATATTAACCTGGAAAAAATACACAGCTTTTTATCTTCTATGGAAACAAAACCAGAACCACTTCTTCAAAGCAATGTCTCTTTTAAGTTTTATTTTACAAATAGATTTTTTCACTTTTTGTTTTAAAGTTAAGGCAGTTTTAAAATATTTAAGTTGGTATATTTTATCAGTATCTCTTTTAGTGTTATATCTCTTAGCAGTTGTCCTTTGCTTTTTAGCAACCAAAAAAAATCAAAATCAATACACTACTATACAGAATACAAACTCCCTGTGTATTTTCCATCTTTATGTGGCTGTTTTTTACTTTTACTATCTCTTTAAAGACTTCATTTTATTTTTTTAAATTATTTTTTCTATAATTGTCCATACCCCTGTTTCTTTTTTCAAGCCTATGTAGATTTTTCAAACATACTGTGACCCGTTTAGAGATTTCTTTTTGCTTGTATCTGTCTTTATTTTTTATTTGTAATATTTTTCTGCTTACTGCTTTAAACTTCTACGTGGGCTTGACTAGGATAAAGCAGAGTCTTTGGCTGTGGAATCCACCTCATTTGGCTTCCCAACATGGGGGAGGTGCTAGGAGAATAATGCTTAATCCCTCAATGCAGGTAGCATGCAGGTGGCCCACAAACCTTTTTTGCCCATATGAGTAAATGTTAAATCTGCCACACAGTGTCCTGTGTGACTTGGAGATGTCTCTGCTTACCACGGCAGGAATCAACTATGCTGTGCTAAGTTTACATAAAACAGCATCTTTGTACAATGGCCTGCATGAGAGACACAACTAGGAAGCTTTTTTGGCTTTATTTATGTATTCTAGAACCCCCATTGTTATAAAGCTTTCTTAGGTCTTATGTGGAAATTTCTGACCCATGTTGGGCATCAAATGTAGCCAGAGGTTTTTCTGGGTCTTGCCCAGTTCTGAAGTCACTAATAAAATAACCACTCAGAGGCTTCATATTAATTAGAATTGTTTGACTAATGGCTTAGGCTTATTAGTGGCTAACTCTTGCATTTAAATTAATTCATTTCTATTATTTGTGTATCGCCGCATGGCCTGTGATTTACCAGTAATGTTCTGGTATCTTATTCCTCTAGTAACTGCTGGCATCTCTCTTGACTCAACCGTCTTTCTCCCTGTATTTCTGCTTGGATTTCATATTTAGCTATATTCTGCATTACCATAGGCCAAAACGCCTTTATTAATCAACCAATAAAAGCAACATATATTTGCAGTGTATAGAAAGACATCCCACATCATTTGATGGTAGAAATCGCACTGTCAAAGGTCAGTTTATACACAGAATTAGCCCACCTTAGCTTCTTAAATCACAACATCTTTTTGTGTTCTTTCTTTTGTACATGCATTTTCAATTTTAGAACTATGCAGCTTTATAAGGTTGCTTAATGTAGAGCACAAGAAAATTCAACAGTTATTTTGACAGTTCTGTTTAGGGTTAGGTATTGTATCTACTAGATGCCAGGGCATCTGGTAAGCAAAAATGGACATCCTGCTATGCCATCTTCTGGATTCGTTATCATGTTATAGTCTAGTACTGACACCATTTTAATTTCACATGCCTTTTCTTCTACAAGACAGACTGGGTGGATAAAAGAAAAGAGGTAATAGGATCATTGACAAGCCTCTTTCCAACATTAGAGTACACCAAGTCATTCTCTTAGCTTGCAATTAAGAATGGAAATCCTTCTCCAAGTGAAATACATAATCAATAATTCTTCAGCTTCAGTCAAGTATTGGACCTGAGGTTGGACAAATAGACAATTTCAAATATTTTTTCATGTTTTTATTCTGTTTTATTTTTGAAAAAGAAAACAAACTTTTTTATTTTACATACCAACCCAGTTCGTACTCCCTCCCTTCCTCCCACTCCCTTCACCTATCCCCTCACCCCACACCCATCCACCCTTCAGACCTATTTCTTTGGGGAAAGTCCAAGGCCCTCCCTACTATATCTATCATACTTCAAAAGCATTTGTTCAACTATGTTCATAGCAGCATTATTTGTAATAGCCAGAACCTGGAAACAACCTAAATGCCCTTCAATGGAAGAATGGATAAAGAAAGTATGGAATATATACATTTTAGAGTACTACTCAGCGGTAAAAAAACAATGAATTTTGAATTTTGCATGCAAATGGATGGAAATCGAAAACACTATTCTGAGTGAGGTAACCCAGACTCAAAAAGATGAACTTGGGATGTACTCACTCATAATTGGTTTCTAGCCATAAACAAAGGACATTGAGCCTATAATTTGTGATCTTAGAGAAGCTAAATAAGAAGGTAAACCCAAAGAAAAATATATAGTTATCCTCCTGGATATTGGAAGTAGACAAGATTGCCGGGCAAAAATTGGGATCTTGGGGGTGGGGTGGGATGGGGGTTAGGGGAGATGGGGAGAGAAAAGTGAGTGGGGAGGATGGGAGGAACTTGGGGAAACGAGATGATTGGGATAAAGAAAGGTTGGATATGGGAGCAGGGAAGTATATATCTTAATTAAGGGAGCCATCTTAGGGTTGGCGAGAGGCTTGACTCTAGAGGGGCTCCCAGGTGTCCAGGGAGATATCCCCAGTTAGTTCCTTGGGCAGCTGAGAAGAGGGAACCTGAAATGGTCCTATCCTATAGCCATACTGATGAATATCTTGCATATCACCATAGAACCTTCATCTGGCGATGGATGGAGATAGAGACAGAGACCCACATCCGAGCACTGGACTGAGCTCCCAAGGTCCAAATGAGGAACAGAAGGAGGGAGAACATGAGCAAGGAAGTCAAGACCACGAGGGGTGCGTCCACCCACTGAGACGGTGGGGCTGATCTATTGGGAGCTCACCAAGGCCAGCTGGACTGGGACTGAAAAAGCATGGGCTAAAATTGGACTCTCTGAACATGGCAGACAATGAGGGCTGATGAGAAGCCAAGGACAATGGCACTGGGTTTTGATCCTACTGCATGTACTGGCTTTGTGGGAGCCTAATCGGTCTGGATGTTCACCTTCCTAGACCTGGATGGAGGGGTGAAGACCTTGGACTTCCCACAGGGCAGGGAACCCTGACAGCTCTTTGGACTGGAGAGGGATGGGGAGAGGAGTGGGGGGAGGGGAAGAGAAGTGGGGGGGGGAGGGAAATGGGAGGCTGGGAGGAGGCAGAAATTTTTCAATTAAAAAAGAATAAAAGGGGTTGCCCAAGTTTGCATTCCCACCAGCAATGGATGAGTGTGCCCCTTACTCCACAACCTCTCCAGCAAAAGCTACCATTGGTGTTTTTGATTTTAGTAATTCTGACAGGTGTAAGATGGTATCTCAAAGTTGTTTTAATTTGCATTTTCCTCATCACCAAGGAGGTTGAGCATGACCTTAAGTGTCTTTTGGCCATTTGAACTTCTTCTGTTGAGAGTTCTCTGTTCAGCTCAGTGCCCCATTTTATAATTGGGCTGATCAGCCTTTTACGGTCTATTTTCTTGAGTTCTTTATATATTTTGGAGATCAGACCTTTGATAAATAAGAAGGTGAACCAAAAGAAAAACATATAGTCATCTGTCTGGATATGGGAAGTAGACAAGATTGCTGGGCAAAAACTGGGAACTTGGGGGTGAGGTGGCATGGGGATAAGGGGAATTGGGGTGAGAAATGTGAGAAGGGGAGGATTGGGGGAGCTTGGCGGAATGGGATGGTTGGGATAAAGGAAGGGTGGACACGGGAGCAGAGAAATATATATCCTAATTAAGGGAGCCACCTTAGGGTTGGCAAGAGACTTGACTCTAGAGGGGCTCGCAGGTGTCCAGGGAGATGTCTCCAGATAGTACCTTGGGCAACTGAGGAAAGGGAACTTGAAATGACCCTATCCTATAGCCATACTGATGAATATCTTGCATATCATCTTAGAACCTTCATCTGGCGATGGATCGAGATAGAGATAGCAACCCAAATAGGAGCACCGGACTGAGCTCTTAAGATCCATATAAGGAGCAGAAGGAGGGAGAACATGAGCAAGGAAGTCAGGACCACGAGGGGTGCACCCACCCACTGTGACAGTGGAACTGATCTATTGGGAGCTCATCAAGGCCAGCGAGACTGGGACTGAATAAGCATGGGATGAAACCGGACTCCCTGAACATGGCGGACAATGAAGGCTGATGAGAAGCCAAGGACAATGGCACTAGGTTTCGATCCTAATACATGAACTGGCTTTGTGGGAGCCTAGCCTGTTTGGATGCTCACCCTCCTGGACCTGGATAGAAGTGGGAGGACCTTGGACTTCCTGCAGGGCAGGAAATCTGGACTGCTCTTCATTCTCGAGAGGGAGGGGGAATGGGGTGGGGGGAAAGGGGAGAGGGGGAGAGGGAGTGGGGGGAGGGGTCAATGTGTGGGAGGAGGGGGAGGGAAATGGGAAATGGGGAGGAAGCGGAAATTTTTTTTCAACAACTAAAAAAAAAATAAACAAAAAAAAAATAAAGAACCTGATCTATAAGACTAAAAAAAAAAATAAAAAAATAAAAAAAAGCTGGAAAGGTATGACTGATCTTCCTTGTCTGGTACATTTTTCTCTTTCTCTTTACTCACTGGAAGTGTCCTAAAGTCAGGAGTTGTGCTTCTTCTCCTTTGTATGTTCAGTAGCCAATATACTGGGTGGTGTTGCATGGCAAGTGAATGTTCATTGATGAAAGGAATGGGTACTATATTTGAGAACAACCCAATATCCAAGAAAAATAACTTGAGAGCCACAAATTTCATGAAAACTCTGGTGTTAAAATGGTCATCAACAAGACCCCAAATTCAATTAAAATTAAAATATTTTACAAAAAGAGCCAAAAATCACTTCAGTAAGCAATTTTGTAAATTGGAGTCAATAAAGTCACTAGTCTCCACAAGAAGGAGGTGCAGTGAACTGCTTACTTATTTTTACCATTGCAGTTCTAGATGTAAAGGAATTTATTGCTTAAAGCAAGCAAGAGATGTTTACATTTTCTGGTATGTTTTCCTTCAGAAAGAAGGTTGTGTGTGTGTCATACTTACATATGGAACTACACAAAGGAAATCTCAAAGATATATGCCCTGTTTTCTAGAAGCTTTATTTCTTTAATGATAAATACTGCTTATAGATCACTGGGGTTGAAATTATGGTGAAAACAGGCTGCTATTCCTGAAAAGATATCTATGTAATAAGAACTATGACTTACTGTGTTCTGTGTATAACAAGTGCCTAACAGATATCAACTGAAGATGGATCCTATAAAGTATTCCCACACTTAGAATTAAGTGTAATAAATAGTTATTTATTTAGTGGTAGACTCACAGATCACAATCCTTTTCATGAACAAAGAACAGGAATCGAATCCAGCAGCTGGGAGAAAGAGTGTATAAACTTTACAGCTGCATTTATAGTATAAGATACTATGCCCAAGTGGGCTGGTATCTTAAAGAATCTTGGCTGAAGGAGTTCCCACAGCAATCAAACAGTTCTTACCAGCAAGATTCTTGCTATTGTCACCCTCTGCTTATGCTTACAACAGAGCACTATCATTGCATGCCTGGTGGGAGACAAGCTTTGTCTTTCAAAGCTCTACCCACTGTGTAACATGGAGGGGGGCTCTGTTTGTTGTTGGGTTTTCTGTCCTGCCTGGTACCCCACAACAGTTTAGTCCCAGAGAAAAATCACACACAGATCTCTGTAAGTTATAAAGCTGATTGGTCCATTAGCTCTAGCCTCTCACTGGCTAACTCTCACATCTTGATTAACCCATTTTTCTGATCTATGTTAGCCATATGTCTCAGTACCTTTTTTCAGTGGGACAGATCATCCTGCTGCTTTGGTGGTCTGGGCAGGAATGGGAGGAATCAATTTCCTCCTTCCCAGAATTCTCCTGTTCTCATTACATCATTTCTACTTCCTGTCTGATTTTCCTGCCTATATTTCCTTACCTGGCCAATCAGTGTTTATTTGAAACATGATTGACAGAATACGGACAATTCTTCTGCACCACTTCTCCCTCTTTTTTTTAAAGAAAAAAAAGGAAAATATTCATAGTCCATTTTTTGGGAATGTGGGCGTATTATTCCAAGCTATTTCCAGCTGGTTGGGGGCACTGATAATCTTATGGGGACCTAAAGAAAATTTAGACTTATGATCAAGTCCTGACTGAAGTATTCTGCCAGAGACTGCTCAGGTGGTCTTCCTTGATCAAACTGGATTTTTCTTAACTCTGAATAAATCCACAGCCTCTCATTTTCTGTGGAAACAAAAGCAAAATCTCTTCTCTAAAAAGTAACATACCTTTTGACTTCAACTGTGAAGTCAAGGTATTTTCAAAATACCTATCTTAAATTAATTCTGCAGCATTTATAAGCAAATATCTTTTAGCAGCTGTTGCTCCTTCCTCAGCATTTAAACAATTTAAAGAGAGCATAATACCACACAATATCAAGATTCTCTGTGTATTTTACAACTTTACGCGGCTTTATTTTAACCTCTATTTCTTTTATTTTTTACTTTTAACTTTTGGATTTTTGAGACAGGTTCTCTATATATCTTTGTCCTGGAATTCCCTCTGTAAACCAGGCTATCCTTGAACTCACATAAATCCTTCTGTCTCTGCCTCCCAAGCTTTTCTTTCTTCTTTCTTTCTTTCTTTCTTTCTTTCTTTCTTTCTTTCTTTCTTTCTTTCTTTCTTCTCAGAACTTTAACCTTTCGCCTGTATATATTTTTAACACATTGTAAACCATTTAGAGGTTTTCTTTCTCTTTGAATCTCTCTTTACTGTATATCTTTCTTTTTCTGACCACATGGGTCTTTAATTTGCTAAGGAATATGGAGAAGTTTTTTTGTCACAACTCTATGGAGTTTCAAGGTACTTGCCAGGAAGCAAGCTGCAATAGTAAACAACACTCAGAAGCTCCTATGGCATTTTCTTGCCAGGAAGCAAGCTGCAACATTGTGTCCACAGCTCCATAGTCCGGACTGCCTGCTTGAAAGAGTCAGAGTTTTCCCTGGCGGGAAGGCCCAGAAAGCCGGCATTTTAAAACAGCCAGCTTTTTTTTTCCTGCTACTGCTGAAAACCAAAATGCTTTACTCTAGTCTTTCCCAAGCTTTCTCAGGATTTTTGTGGATGAAGTTATCCACGTGGGCGCCATTCTGTAACACCACTGCAAAGCAGCTATGGTGGGGTTCTCAAATGCCAAGCCTCGTCTTCCTCTCGTTATCCTCCCCTGGCTCCCATTTTACCCAAATGAGGTGTTTTCTTTTTACCCCTCTCTTTTTTCTTTTATTCCAACCACAAACACACAAGAGAAAATCTTACCACCTTCTGTATTTTGCCCTTGCTTTTCCCTTTGTCTGGAACTTTTCTTCCACTACCAGATAACTGAACAATTTGAGTAGGCCTACTTTAAGTTTCTGTTTAAATATCTTCATCCTCATGACACCTTCTTTGATCACCCACTTGAAAAGTAGCCTTGCCTGAATGCTCCCTCTTTGTTTGTCTCCCTCAAGTCCAGCATCTTCTAACTTGGCATAGAGTCTTCTTATTTACTTTGCTGTGATTCTCCCACTCTGTTCTGAGTGACCTTCCCAACATAAGCACTGAAACATCACTTCTGTAGATAAATGCATGTTTATGTTTGTCTCTTTGCTTTTATCAACAACTAGGCCGAGACAGGTGCTCAATAATCATCTGTGGTATGAGTTAGCAAGGACACAGGCTTAGCACAGTTGAAGAACTTGGTTTGTGTCAAACATCTATTTGACAAGGATGCATGGGCTCTAGCCCAGATCCATCTCACCCAGAGCCAATGCTGTTTCCCTTCTGAAGTCCAGGTATGTATCTATCTGTAGGCAAAGAGAAAGGCCAAAATATTGTACATGTTGAAACTGACAGAAACTAACTGACAAGATGAGAAAATATGACTGTGAAGGTAGACCTCAGTTTCTGTTGCAGGGTTTCTCCTTCTAGCCAGTGATCACAGACAAAATAATTACACTTCTCATTAACTCAGCTTTCTCATATATACTATGGTGGTTTGGATGTTCCCCATGGGTGCAGAAATTTTAAAACTTGGTCCCCATTGGTACTGTTTGGAAGGGCTGTAGGGAGAGCAGCTTTGCTGGTGGAAGTACATAGCTAATGGTGGGGTTTGAGAAAGCCTCAGGTCATTTCCAATTTTCTCTCTCTTGCTTTATGCTTGTAATTGGATGTGCTCAATCAGCTTTCTGCTTTGGCTGCCATGCCTCTCTGTTGTGACAGATTCTTATTCTTCTGAAACTATAAGATAGAATAAACTATTTTTTCCATAAGTCACTTTTGGTCATGGTATTTTATTAGATCAATAGAAAAGTTACTAATACATATTCAGTAAAGTCCCTGACGATACCTGAGCAATAAAATTGTCACTATTGTGGACTCATGTGGCATAAATTAAGTCAAAGAAAGAATTCCACAGACTTAAGTTATTATATAATGAAATTATGTTATTAAATATTCTAGAATTTCTACATTCTTTTGAATACAAAAATGAACCCCAACTTAGTGCAGAAACCAGTCTCTTTCTTCTCCCCATATTACCTAAGGAGAGATACATCCATCGTATGTATTGAAGTTATATGTACCTTACATGCAACAACATACAAGCAACCATTACTTGGGGGATCTCTTTTGCTCCTTGAACTCAGCTTTTAATATCATCACCATCCCAGAGGCCATGCCCAAAATGTCTTAACTATATAAGACTTGAATTTGTTCACAGTACTCCTTTCCTCAGATAGGGCCTGGTTATATGTATGCCTAATGTAACTCCAAATCTCCGTACAGATTGTGTTAGGCTTCATATTCCACCACTCCTGTAAATAATTTACCACTCCCTCTCAAAGCCATTACTGTGAATTATTTACAGAAGTTCTAACTTGAGAAACTAAGATAACGGCATGAGTTATTTTTGTGAAAGAGATGTGAGCCTTCTCAGACTCCATTCCTGTCTTCTCTCATTATAGAACTTAACTTTCTCCCAGAACCTTGGAAGCAATAACTACATTGGATTCACAGCCAATATCTCATAAAAATAAGAGAAGTTACTGTCCCAATTGAATGGAGGGATAAAGGAATTAGTTCTGACATGGGCATTTGGAAGATTGCACTTCAAGATCTGTGGCATAAGACTTCCAGGAGAGGGAGCCAATCTTCCCCATAACTTACTTGAGGTGTCTCTGTCCTCGTGTGTGTGTGTGTGTGTGTGTGTGCCTTTCCTTTCAATTTTCTACTGTTCAGAGCTTCAGAAAAGAGGGAGTTTTTTTTTAGCAACTCTTACATGTACTACTTACAATGCCAAGAGGACTTTATCTTTTCAAGTTACAGGTGTGAGCGTGTGTTTATGTCTATATATGTATACATATGTGTGCATGCATGTATTCTCATCTTTGCTTCCTGACACTACCAGATGCCCCAGACCTTCTTTTCCCTTCTTGGTTCTGACTCCAGCATTGGCTGTTTTGTTTAGGAGAGCTGGCTCCTTTTATAGCAGAATGACTAATGCAAAGGTGTTACATGTGCTTTTTGTTACTGCTTTTAACATCATGGCTTTCAGAATTGCTAACTCATCCTTACCTTGGCTTTGATATTTGGCTGTTACTATTCACCTTGCCTTTTCACTCTCTGCATGCTACAATCAGTCATCGAGTGCCTATGCCTATTTAAATATTAAACTAACTGCATTTCAATGGAATTCAAAGACAGACAGGATCAACAATTTAAGTAATACATATCCATCCATGGCAAAATGGACAGCATGTTTCTAAGGCCACACAAATTCCTGCTACAGGGTTGAGACAACATCTCTTCTTGTGTTGTGCTAATACCTGCCTGGTATCCATAGGTCAGTAATGTCTTAATTTTGGCTCTCAGTGATAACCTTGATCTAGCTTACATTTGGGATCTCACACTTACTTAAGGAGTGGGCTTGAGATACTACTACTGAAAACTGGGTGACACAAAGTGCCAAGAATGAGCGAACACCTCAGGGGAGGCTGTAAACTGGGTCATAAGGATTACTGCAGGGCATAAAGACTGACCTAGGCTAAGACTGTAGATGAGCATCTTTAGATAAGGGCATATGAGTTCTGCAAGCATTCTATTGCTGAATGGCTTCTAGGTGAACCAGCATGCTTGCAATGATGGGTGTGTTTGGGACTATGGAGAGACTAGGGCACAGTCTTAGAGAAGTGTCCAAGAGTAGACTATGGATAAGCAGTTTTAGACTTTATTGTCTTGGGGAGTTGAGAAAGAATTCAAAGCTAGAGTGTGAGGTGATTCTGTCTCTTTAAGAACTATCACCTTGGAGACAGTTGCATTTTGTCATTGGTGGTGAAGCTGGAAACAGGAGTGTGGTTAGTATCCAGGCAGAAAAGAATCACGGCTTTGTTCTTTTCTTATCTCATTTGACCCTGCTGTTTTTGATTTATTTTACTTCCACCCCCCCATTTTAATTTTTCTTCTTTCATATATTATATCCCAATTGCAGTTTCCCCTCCCTCTTCTCTTCCATCTTCCTGCACACTTTTCCTCTTCCTCAGATCCATTCTTCCGCCTTATCCCTTCAGAAAAGAGCAAACAGCCCAGGGATATCAACCAAATATGGCATAACAAGTTATAATAAGGCTGGGCCCAAGCTCTCACATCAAGGCTGAATGAGGCAACCCAGTAGGAGGAAAAGGTTCCCAAAATCAGGCAAAAGAGTCAGAGACAACCCCACTCCCACTGTTAGGAGTCCCACAAGAACACTCAGCTACACAACTATAACATATATTCAAAAAACCTTGATCAGCCCAAGATAGTCTCTTTGAGCCCCTATAAGCCCAGCTCATTGATTCTGTGACCTGTGTTCCTGAGGTATCCTTGACCCTTGTGGCTTCTATAATCCTTTTTCCCCCTCTTCCACTGGATTCCTTGAGCTCTGCCTAATTTTCAGGTCTCTGCATCTGATATCAGTTGCTGAATGAAGACTCTGATGATGATTATGTTAAGTCCCAATCTACAGGTGTAGCAGAATCTCATTAGGAATCATTTTATTAAGTCTTCCTTCCTTCTCTCCTTCTCTTCTTCTCATCTCTCCTCTCTCTCTCTCTCTCTCTCTCTCTCTCTCTCTCTCTCTCTCTCTCTCTTTCTCTTTCTATCTCTTTCTTCCTTTGACAGCCATATTTTATTCTATTCTAGGTCTCTTGGTTATCAAGACTCTGGGTCCTGGCCCTCCACGCAGTGCCAGGTGTGGGCTCCCTCTTGTGGCCTGGGTGTCAGGCTGGACCAATCATTGGTTGGCCACAAGCTCTGCACCTTTACCCCAGCACATTTTGCAGGCTGGACAAATTGTACATTTGAAGGTTTTGTGGCTGGGTTGGTTTCTCAATCCCTCCAATGGAAGCCTTGCCTGGTTACAGAATATAACTGGCTCTAGGAGTCTTTACTAGAGTCACGTTTGTAACTTCCAGGTAATTTCCATTGCACTAGGTTTCTACCTTGTTCCTGGTCCCCCCCACACCAGTCCAATTCCTTTTTTCTCTCCCAGTACTCTTTTCCCAACCCACCCCTACATGATTTCTAATATTTCTGATAGCACCCACCCTAAGCCCACCCTCAAAAACTACTGTATTTGCCCTTTGCAGGGAGATTCATGTATCCTTTCTTGGGCCCTTTTTGTTACTTAGCCCCTTAGTGTCTGTGGACTGTAACATGATTATTCTTTACTTTGCAACTAATATCCACTTATATGTGAATATATACCATGTTTGTTTTCCTGGGTCTGGATTGCCTCACTCAGGATGATTTTTTTCTAGTTCTGTCCATTTGCTTGCTAATTTCATGGTGTCTTTGTTTTTTTAACTGCTGAGCAATACTCCAGTGTGGGAATGTACCACATTTTCTTTATCAGTTTTTTTGATTGAGGAACATGTAGGTTGTTTTCAGTCACTGGCTATTATGAATAAAGCTGCTGTCAACATAGGTGAGCAAGTGTCTTTATAATATTGTGGAGTATCATTTGGATATATGCCCAGGAGTTGTATTGCTGGGTCTTGAGATTGATTCCCAATTTTTTGAGAAATCACTTATATTGACTTCCATAGTGCTATACAAGTTTGCATTCCCATCAGAAATGGCATGTTTGCCATGTTCCATGACCACTCCATCATGAATTGTCACTTATGTTTTTGATCTTAACCATTCTGATAGGTGTAAGATGGAATCTCAGAGTCATTTGGATTTGCATTTTCCTGATTGCTTAGGATGTTAAACATTTCTTTAAGTATTTCTCAACTGTTTGAGATTCCTTTGATGAGAATTCTCTGTTTAGATCTGTACCCCATTTTTAAATTGGATTATTTGGTTTGTTGATATCTAGTTTCTTGAGTTCTTTATATATTTTCGATATCCCTTTGCCAGATATGTGACTGGTTGAAACTTTTCCCATTCCATCAGCTGCTGTTTTCTCCTAGTGATGGTGTCCTTTGCCTTAAGTAAGGTTTTCAATTTTATGAGGTTCCACTTATTAATTGTTGATCTTAGTGTTTATGGTATTGGTTCAGGAAATCATCTCCTGTGCCAATATGTTCAAGGTTATTTCCCTATTTCTCTTCTGTCAGGTACAGTGAATCTGGTTTTATGTTGAGGTCTTTGATCCACTTGGACTTGAGTTTTGTGCAGGGTGGTAGACCTATTTGCATTTTTCTACATGTTGACTTCCAGTTAGACCAGAACCATATTTGTTGAAGATTTTTTTTTTTTTTACATTGTGTATTTCTGGCTTCTATATCAAAAATCAGGTGTCAATAGGGTGAGGATTTATGGGTTGATCTTTGATTTGATTATATTGATCAAACTGTCTGTTTTTATATCAATACCATGTGTTTTTTACTACTATAGATCTGTAGTACAACTTGAAATCAGGAATGGTGATACCTCTGGAAGTTCTTATTTTTTTTTTGTTTGTTTTAGTTTTTGTTTGTTTGAGAAAGGGTTTCTCTGTGTTTCCCTGGTTGTCCTGGAACTCACTCTGTAGACTATGCTTGTCTCAAACTCAAAGGTCCTCCTGCTTCTGCCTCTCTAAATTCTGGGATTAAAGTTCTTTTATTGTTCAGGATTGTCTTAACTATCCTGGGATTTTTTTTGTTGTTGTTTTGTTTTTACAAATGAAGTTGAGTATTGTTCTTTAAAGGACTATAAAGAATTATATTGGAATTTTATGGGGATTGCATTGAATCTGTAAACTGATTTTTGTAAGATTGAAATTTTTGCTGTGCTAATATCACTAATCCATTAGCAGATATCAGCAGACATCAGTACATTGACAATTTTTCCCTCTAGTCATGTTTGGTTCTATCCTAGGTCTCTATGTCATCTAGCCTATGGGTCCTGGTGCTCCCGGCAGTGTCAGGAGTAGGTTCACTCTCCTGGCCTGGGTTTTAGGCTAGACCAGTCATTTGTTGACCACTACCCAAAGCTCTAGGACCATGCTCACCCCAGCACATCCCATAATAGGACACAGTGTAGGCTGAATGTTATGTGGCTGGGTCGATTTCCCTCTCCTCCCACTTGAAGTCTTGCTTGGTCACAGGAGATGGCTTGTTCAGGCTACATGTTTGCTATTGCTACTCTTCTTAGCTGGGGACATCCTTGTAGGTTCCTGGGAGTTTCCCTTGTGCCAGCTTTCTATCTGAGCCCCAAATGTCCCCCTTTTCCAGTAATCTCTTTCAGCACTTCCTCTCCGACCCCCAGCATCCTGGTCACTCATGTTCCCATCCTCACCCACTTGCAGTCCATTCATAAATTCTCTTCTCTTTTCCCTTCCCAGGGAGATTTACATGTCTTACCTTGAGCCCTCCTTGTTGCTACTCTGTTCTGTGTCTGCGGATTGTAGCATAGTTATCCTTTATTTCTATGAGTTAGACCCCAGGCAAAATGCCACCCACCACCCACTTCTTAAAGCTCCCCCCCCACAACCCCAGACTGCATCCCTTTACCCTGATTTCTTTCTCAGCCTGCTTATGGTTTGTATATAAAAGGACTACTGATTTTTTTTAAATTAATCTTGTATCCACTCATTTTGCTGAAGATCTTTATCAGATAGTTGAATTCCCTGGTAGAGTTTTTGGCATCAGTTGTGTACACCATCATATCATCTGCAAGTAGTGGTACTTTGACTTCTTTTTCAGATCAAAGCATAATCCTTTGATCTCGCTTAGTTGTCTCATTGTTCTAGCTAGAACTTCAAGTATTATATTGAATAGATAAGGAGAGAGTGGGCAGCCTTTTCTTGTTCCTGATTTTAGTGGAATTTCTTTGAGTCTATCTTCATTTAATTTGCTGTTGGCTATTGGCTTGTTGTAGATTGCCTTTATTATGTTTAGGTATGTCCCTTGTATCCTTAATTTCCCCAAGACTTTTATCATGAAGGGGTGTTGGATTTTGTCAAAGCCTTTTTTAACATCTGATGAGATGAATGTGTATTCTGTTCTTTCAGTGTGTTTATGTAGGGGATTCATTGCCAGATTTTAGCATGTTGCATCATTCTTGCATCTCTACGATGAAGCCTACTTGGTCATGGTGGAGGATCCTTTTGATGTGTTTTTGTCTGTTTTTAAGTATTGTATTGAGTATTTTTGCATCAGTGTTAATAAGGGAGATTGGTCTATAACTTTTCTTTGTTTAATCTTTGTGTAGTCTGAGTATGAGGGTAAATATAGCATTGTAAAAAAGAGTTTGCCAATATTCCTTTTGTTTCTTTTGTGTGGAACAATTTGAGGAGTGTTGGAGGAGTGCCCGCTTGTTTGTTCCAGCCACCTAGAACTGAAATAGTCACACAGTAATTGTATTAATTAAAACACTGCTTGGCCCATTAGCTTCTTATTGGCTAACTCTTATATTAATTTAATCCATTTCTATTAATTTGTATATAGCCACATGGCAGTGGCTTATTGGCAAAGATTTTAACTAGTGTCTGTCTCAGAAGGAGGATCCATGGCTTCTCTTGACTCTACCCTTCTTCCTCCCAGCATTCAGTTCTGTCTTCCCTGCTACCTATCAACAGGCCAAGGCAGTTCTTTTATTAACTAATGAAAGAAACATAGACAAAAGGATATCCTGCACCAGAGGAATATTGGTATTAGCTCTTCTTTGCAAGTCTGGTCAAATTCTGCACTTTTAATGACTGCTTCAATTTCCTTAGGCATATAGACTTTTTTTAATGGTTTAGCTGATCTCGATTTAACTTTGATAAGTGGTATCTATCAGGAAAATTGTTCATTTCTTTCAGATTTCCAGTTTTGTGGAATAGAGGTTTTTGAAGTAATACCTAATGATTCTTTGGAGTCTGTTATGTCTGTCTTTAGTTTCTCTTTTTGTTAATTTGGATATTCATTCTCTGTCTTTTATTTAGTTTGGATAAGGGTTTTCTGTCTCGTTGGTTTTCTTAATTCATTGATTCATTGTTTTTGATTCATTGTTTCTTTTTATTGTTCTCCTTGCTTCTGTTTTATTGATTTCAGCTCTTGGTTTGATTATTTTTTGCCATCTATTTCTCTTGGGTGTGTTTGTTTCTTTTTGTTCTAGATACTTTAGCTATACTGTTAAGTTGCTAGTATAAGATACCTCTATTTTTTTAATGAATGCACTTAGTGATATTAACTTTCCTCTTAGCACTGCTTTCATTTTGTTCCATAAGTTTTGGTATGCTGTGAATTCGTTTTCATTGAAATACTGTAAGTCTTTGATTTCTTTCTTTTTTTTTCTACCTGGATCCAGTAGTCAGTTAGTAGAGATTTGTTCAGTTTTCATAAGTTTGTAGGCCTCCTGTTGTTTCTGAAATCTAGCTTTAGTCCATGGTAGTCTGACAGGATACAGAGGGTTATTTCAATTTTCTTGTATCTATTGAGACTTGTTTTTGTGACCAAGTATGTTGTCAATTTTGGAGAAAGTTCTGTGAGGTTCTGAAAAGAAGGCATAGTCTCTTGTATTTGAATGATATGTTCTGTAGATATCTGTTAGATCTATTTGTTTCATAACATCTTTTAGTTCCATTATTCTATGTTTAATTCTTGTCTGGATGACCTTTCAATTGGTGAGAGTGAGATATTGAAATCTGCCACTATTAATTGAAGCATGATTAATAAAAACTCAGGGTCAGAAATTGGGGTTCATCCTGAAGATCCAAAAAGCAAAGCAGTCAGCCACTGGCTCTTACCTCAACCTAAGGCTGAAATGGCGACCTGCCTCCAGGAATCTAGGAATGAGACTGTGTCTGAGAGCTGTCCACTGCCCTCATCCCTGTCTTATATTTCTCTCTAGGGCTGGGATTAATGACAGGCACCACTGGGATTAAAGGCATGCACCACCTGATTTGTATGGAAACTGGTGTGGCTACTGGGTTAAAGATGTGTGTCATTGTGGCTACTGGGATTAAAGGTGTATATCATTGTGGCTACTGGAATTAAAGGTGTGTGTTACCATAACCTAGTCTGTAAGGCTGACCAGCGGGACTGTATTACTCTCAGATCTTCAGGCAGTCTTTATTTATTAAAATACAATTGAAATGCCACTGCAATTATTGTTTGAGGTTTTTTTATTTTTATTTATTTATTTATTTATTTATTTATTTATTTATTTATTTTATTAAAGATTTCTGTCTCTTCCTCACAGCCGCCTCCCCTTTCCCTCCCCCTCCCCCAATCAAGTCCCCCTCCCTTGTCAGTCCAAAGAGCAATCAGGGTTCCCTGCCCTGTGGGAAGTCCAAGGACCACCCACCTCCATCCAGGTCTAGTAAGGTGATCATCCAAACTGCCTAGGCTCCCACAAAGCCAATAGGTGCAGGAGGATCAAAAAACCCATTGCCATTGTTCTTGAGGTCTCAGTAGTCCTCATTGTCTGCTATGTTCAGCGAGACCGGTTTTAACCCAGGCTTTTTCAGACCCAGGCCAGCTGGCCTTGGTGAGTTCCCGATAGAACATCCCCATTGTCTCAGTGTGTGGGTGCACCCCTCGCGGTCCTGAGTTCCTTGCTCGTGCTCTCTCTCCTTCTGCTCCTGATTTGGACCTTGAGATTTCAGTCCGGTGCTCCAATGTGGGTCTCTGTCTCTGTCTCTGTCTCTGTCTCTGTCTCTGTCTCTGTCTCTGTCTCCTTTCATCGCCTGATGAAGGTTAATATTCAGGAGGATGCCTATATGTTTTTCTTTGGGTTCTCCTTCTTATTTAGCTTCTCTAAGAACCTGAATTATAGGCTCAATGTCCTTTATGTATGATTTAAGCTTTAGTAAAGTTTTTTAAAAATGTTTGCGGATAGATATTAAGAATTGAAGTGTCACCTTGCTGGATTTTTCCTTTGATGTGTATAAAATGTCCTTCCCCCTTCTCTTTTGATTAATTTTTGTTTGAAGTCTATTTATTTAGATATTAAATTAGCTATGCCAGTTTGCTTCTTGGGTCCATGTTCTTGGAAAACCTTTTTCCAATCTTCTACTCTGAGGTAATATCTATCTTTGATGTTGAAGGATTTTTTTTTTATGCAGCAGAAGGATGGATCCTGTTTTTGGATCTATTCTGTTAGCCTATTCCTTTTTTATTAAGGAATTGAATACATTAATTTTGAGGGATATTAATGACCAATGATTGTTAATTCCTGTTATTTTGTTATTGTCTCTCTCTCTGTGTGTATCCCTTCTTTAGGTTTTACTGGTGTAAGATGATTATTTTCTTTGTTTTCATAGGTGCAGTTACTCTCTTTAGTTTAGGTTGGAGTTTTCCTTTTAGCATCTTCTTTAGGTCTGGATTTGTGGATACATATTTTTTAATTTGACTTTGTCACAGAATATCTTGCTTTCTTTGTCTATGGTGATTGAAAATTTTTACTGGGTATAGTAGTCTGGGCTGGCTCGACTTTCTTTAAGGTAGTTATTCACTTCCTTCCATTGTTTGTGTTTTTCTGGATTTTTAAAAGGGATTTATTTTTTTTTTAAGGGCCTCTATCATCTTTGATAGAGGTTTTAAGAAAATTGTTTTAAGGACATTCTCTGTGCTTCAGTTGTGAACTGTCCTGGACTTGTTGCTTTAGGATAACTGGCTCTGGTAGTGCCATCTTGCCTTGCCTTTTGTTGAGTGTGTTCTTACACCTAGGAATCTGGGTTTGGGATGATTATACATCTAGGTTTCAATTTCTAAGTTTGTCTTTATTTGATGCATTTTTTTCCCTTGGTATTTGTTTTCTCTTGGGTCTTCTGGTCTTTGTGACTTGGACTTGGAATTTTGGTGGCCAGCATGACCTCTGTTTCAGCAGGGAGTCTCTGTCGGAGTTAGTGGCTAGACTTCTGCTAGCTTGCTTTCTTTGTTCCAGCAGGGGATCCCTTCCTGAGTTGGGTTGTGGGACAAGGTGATTAAGAAAGGAGTGAGGATTAGAGATAATGTGTGGGGGGGGAGGGAGGCACTGAGAGTATGGAGGAAGTCCAAGGGTAGGTCACCTATCTGAGGTTCTGGTTTCTAGTGTAGTCTCTGGTTCTACAAGGTGTCTCTGTCATCATTGGGAGCCAGAGTTCTGGCAGCTGGTGTGGCCTCTGCTTAAGGAGTGAGTCTCAGTCTGAGTTCACCTATCTGTTTTTTTTTCCGGTGGATGCAGCCTACCCCTTTCTGACTGGTGTGGTTTGTACCTGAACAGTGGAGATCCATATGTGTGGCACCAGGGGATGGCTGCAGGGGCAGGTGGTGGTACAGGAAGCCATGTCAGCAGCTTGGGTCTTTTGGATTTGAACTGAGGGCATGAGGACAGGTGGGCCTCTTATCTTTTCTTCTGACTGGCATGGCCTGCCTCTTCTACTTTAAACTCTCACTCCCCATGGATTGTCTTGATGATCATTTCTTCTAGATATTATTTCCTATCTCTTTTTCCTGAGTATATTAGTTTACTATAGTCACATAAGGAGTGCCTTAAAAACAGCAGCAGTTTACTAGATTAGAGTTCTGTGGGCTAGAAGTTTGACTCAGGTTTTCCTTGACTGAAACCAGAGCATCTAGAGGTCTGCCTTTCTGCTGGATGTTGTAGGATCTTTATAATTCTAGAACCTTCTCACTGTTTTTTCTTTCTGGCCCTCATTTTCCTGTTCAGAGCCATTTTCTCGGTTGCATTACCTGCATTCAATTTTTTTTTCTTCTTTTAAGGATCTACTTTTAAGTGTTGTTGTACTGGCCCATTAACACACTTTGAAACATTCTCCCTAACTTACTCATACCTGTAGAATACTTTTTGTCATGTGTGGTAACATAGTCACATATTCCAGGATTTAGTGATGGATATCTTTGAGATCCATTACCATGACCTTGACACTAAATGATAGATATTTCTGCAGCCTGTATCCAAACTCACACACATGTGTATATTAATGCAGTTTCTGCGCTCTCATTTGGAGTCTGTCTTCATTTTTGTGTCAAGAATTTGGAAAAGTTTTTTTGTGGAATTACGAAAGATAGAAGGAAATGAATATTGGTTTCAATTGCCAACTTGAATGGATTTAGAATCACCATGGAAACAAGTCTCTGGCATGTCAATGAGGGATTTTCTAGATCATGTTAAAGGAGATGTACAGACTCCTAAATGTGCACTGCACCATTCTGTGGGTGGGGATCCTGGACTGAATAAAAAGAAGAAAAGTGAGCTGAGCACCATTATTTACCTCTCTCTGCTTTCTGACTAGGATTTGATGTGACCAGCTTCCTCAGCTGATGGGAACATCATGATGGATGTGCCCTGGATCTGTGAGTCAGAATATACTATTCCTCTTTAAGTTGTTTTCATCAAGTTTTTGCCACAACTACAACAAGGTATTCCCCTGCAACCTGCAAACCCCAGGGTGCCCTGGCTCTGGACTACTGCTGGGTTTAGGGTCCATCAGGATGACTTTAGTGTTAGGTAGAGGCCTATGCACTGTTTTGAAGAAACAGGAAGTCATAGAAGGTCAAGAGAAATGACCAGATCTGAGGAGTGTGAAAAAGTAGACTTCACTGCTCACAGGCACAAGAGAATGAGCACAGAGGGAGCCATGCAACCTAGAAGAGCAGCTTGTAATTGGATTTGTTACTCTCTGGGCGGGGGGGGGGGGGGTAGGTTACAAATCTACTTATCCCAGGAGAGATTATGGGATTTTTTTTTTTTTTAAAATGGAAGTACATATAGGACATTTTGGCAAAGAACAAAGCTTACTTTGTGGACCAATTACCCTGTGACGTCAGACTTAATTAGCAGAAGTGACTACCTAGCAAGAGAAGTAAAACTGAGGAAGCTGTGCCATAAGCCCTTGGAACCATCACCTCCAGCTCTCACTGCAGTCCTACAGTCTGTGTTGAAGTAATGAGAGAGGTAGAAAAAGAGGCTCTGGAACTTCTATGAAGGTCTGCTTGAGTCTAAAACCAGGGTTCTAATAAACCTGTCACACTTGAGGAAATTAGTGGAGGGAGATATGAAGGAGCCACTGAAGATAAATTCCCATGGCAATGAGGCTGGCTTGTGGTACTATCCTGGGAATGGGTGTCTCAAAGAAAGATTGTGCTTGGAGGAGGACAGCATAGATGCCCAGAAGCCTTACAATTGTACAGAAGAACTGTTCTATGGAATTTTTACCTTGTGGAGAGATGAACTTGAAAGCAGCTCTCTTCTGTTTCCAAAAATCTGAAGAGAGACAAATGGAAGAAGTTACCAGGGAAGTAGATTTCAGTCCCCTGAAAGAAAGCATTTCCCAGTTCCACAGTCCCATGGCTTGATGGATCAGTGATGCTGATGGCATAGTGCACAAGTGTTTGCTCTCTTTGAAAGTGAGCTGCCCAGGATCCATTTAGGTCTGAGCCAAAGAAGATTCTGTCTTGATTCCAAGCTGCTTTTTAAGTTGTAGCTATATAGTCAGCTTGTAAGTTGATTTTAGTTTAATAATTTAATAGTTTAATTTAGATAGTGACCCATTATCTTGACCATTTATTTATTTGTAGAAAGCAATTTCTTGTTTTGAACTGCTCAGAGTCATGAAACAATGTGTAATTATTTAACTCTTCAGTAATACATCATTTTGTTGTTTGTTGTTGGGTAGGTCCCTTTTCTTTGTTAAATTGAGAAACACTTTGGAGTCTATGATAAAGTTCATGAGTCCAGTGTGATGACTCCAATTTCAGTGTAATTTAATAAGATTTATGGCTTTGAACAAGGAGTCATTGAATCATTGACATTTATGCATACCAGCATGAACTGCAGAGACCAATTGGCTTATAAACTCCCTTTCTGTGATAAAAACTTCAAAGCTCAGGTTAGAACTGTGACATTTATGGCACTATGGGACTCTTTGGATCTGGATCTGTTGACTGTGGTGATCTCATTCCACAAATTGTTTATGGAAGATGGACTAATGGAGACTCATCATCATTGTTGGATTTCAAGAACTATGTTGAATTGAAATGGAAGAGTCAAACATATCATACCTATCATGTTTCTGAATTTAGCTTCTGGTGATATCTCCCAGTACACTTATTATCTGCATTAACTAATTTTATGACTGATATAACCAAATAAACTGAAAGAAGTGTTTATTTTGGCTTACAGTTTGAGGAGATACAGTCCACCATGACCAGGAAGATATAGCAGAAGGAGAATAGGGCATTTGGTCACATTGTGTTAATAGACAGGAAGGAGAGAGAAAGAGAGAGAGAGAGAGAGAGAGAGAGAGAGAGAGAGAGAGAGAGTAATGTTGCTACTCAGCAATGTTGCTACTCAGCTTGTTTTTTTCCTCTTTGCATTTTATTCAGTATAGGACCTCAGCTCACAGGATGATGCTCTCCACCTTCAGAGTAGATTTTCCCTCCTCAGTTAAATCTCTCCAGAAAGTCTTCATTGGCACATTTTGAAGCATGCCTCCAAAGTTGTTTTGACTCCAGTCATCTTGTCAAAGATAAATAATTACAGCCTTAGACAACAGCACTGCATGCCAGATTTGCTTAATAGTAATGGTTGCCATATACATGAAGTTTCTAAACACCTGGTTCTGTATTAATCACTCTGAATTCTTTTGATTGCTATTTCTTAGGTGACCATGAGCCCTTTATCATACAACTAAAACTTTTTTTTTTTTAGAGTAGCAATAAAGGTTTATTGAGAAAAAACTTCTTGCAGTCAGGAGAACAGAATCTCTGGCCTGTGTGGAGACCTAACATCTAGATGAACCTTGTCAGTCACCTGGTGAAGTCATTACCCTTAGGAATGCTTACCATAAGCTTATGCTAAGCAGATAGGTGGAAAATTTTTCCTTTAACTAGATACTGTATCCCCCCCCCCGAATTTCCTCTCCCTAGCACAGTCCCTATAGGTAATCCTGAGGTTCATTGGAGTTTGCCTGCCTCTTAAAGGCTTGAAGTCAGAAAGGACCAACTTTCCCTTTTTTCTTCTTCCTCTCTCTCTCTCTTCTCTCTTTTTGGTCAGAACCTAATTGTACTTTTTCTGATACTTTGAGCTTCCTACTTTCTCGAAAGCCTCTCCCCACACTGTGTGGCTGCTTGTATCATGTGTGTGACCTCAGGGCTGGCTTCAACTAAAACTTTAATTGAGAAAACTTACCATGTCATACACATACTGTCCATTAAGTGTGATTTCATTAAGTACTTCACTACATACAATGAAAATTTCTCTGTGATCTCTGTCAGCAAAATAAAGTACATACACTAGTGACATGGGAAGAGTACAACTGTTTCAAGAGTAAATCTCAAGGTCTTGCTGAGATTTTCCAGCCAATAATCCCAATGAGCATGTTCCTGGTAGTGTGGTCAAATAATGGCTTTTGGAGGGACACATTTCTTTTGCAGTTCTCTGTGGAGATTTTTGTACTAGTGTGATAATTTTAATTTCCTTCAGGCCAAACTGCTACCATGGCTGGTAGATGAACAAAGAAATGCTAAATAAACTTGCAGCTATCAGCTCCACTTTTATGGTCAAGAATGCATAATAGGTTCTTAGATATTTATTGACGGATCCTTTATTTTTCCCATTAGTATATGCTCTCAAAGTATTTGCAACAGAATACACAAACCTTCAATTTTCTGTAAAACTTCAGGGGTTTGACAGTCCCAGCCCCCTCTTGTTTATTTTTATTTTTGCCACTGCTGTCTCTGCTGGTAAATTTCTCCCTGGAAAACAAAGGGCCAGAGGCCCTTCTACACTGAGTCACAAAACTCAGGTTCAAGTCAACACTTTCCAGTGTCCAGTGGGAAGCCTCAAAGCTAGCATCAGAGAAGAGAGGGTGGATAAAGCAAAATTAATGACATTAACCAAGATTATATTCTCTGAAAGCTGTACTTTCCATGACAATGTGGTATGATCTGTAAAATCCCAATCTCCTGGGACTGGCTGATGTTGGTCCAATCAGATCAGGCAGGAACACAGTGGGTAGAGAGTCAGAGGTGCGTTTACTTCAAAATAGGGAAGAATGAAAAAATATAAGGAGAAATAGTGGTCTTGGGGGGTTAAATTGTGATGTGGGATTCCCCTCTGTATGCAGTGAATATCACTGGTTAATAAAGGAACTGCTTTGGGCCTATAGCAGAGCTATAGGGGAACAGAGCTAGGTTGGGAAAACTAAACAGAATGCTGGGATAAAGAAGGGCAGAGTCAGAGACAAGTTATGTAGCCCTGCCAGAGACAGATGCCAATATTTAGCCAGTAAGCCACAGCCATATGACAATACACAGATTAATAGAAATGGGTTAAATTAATATGTAAGATTTAGCCAATAGGAAGCTAAAACTAAGGGCCAAGAAGTGATTTAATACAGCTCCTGTGTGATTATTTCAGGGCTAAGTGGTTGGGAACCAACAAGCAGCTCTCTCCTCCTACAAGATTGCAGGCTCAGCTCTGCTCCTTTGAGCATGTAACTTATAATCAAGGTTGCTTGATTCCTCATAGGAAAAATGAAAGAAATTAGAGGGGCATAGAGTACAGTCCTGCTCTGACACTCAGGAGTTCTCTGGCATTAGGAAACATCTCTGATTCATTCCTTGCACCCCACCTCCTCTCACTCTATGCCACATATGCCTTGATACTCATTCAGAGGTCAGAGGATAACCTTCTGTACTGCTATCTTTTTTGAGAAAGTGTCTCTTGTGGTTTGTGTCTGTGTAAACCAGGCTCACTACACCATGGGCTTCTGCCTCTGCCCTCCATCTCACTGTAGGAGACTTGGGGTTAGAGATGCCCGCTGATACATTTCAGAGCTCTGTACTAGGTAGGTACTATCCCTTGCATGACAAGTACTCCACCTGCAGGGCCATCTCCTCAGTCCATCTCCTTGGTTCTGCAGTGAACTGATTAAGTCTCATATAACTCATAAAATGCATGTCTATATCCTAATGCCTCATCTTCAAGTATATGAATATTTAGGAAAAGATCACCATTTACCGCCTGGACTCTAAGTCCAATCACAAGCATACCCATAGGGAGAGGACATACTGTGAAGACTGTGAAGATGAAGACAGAAACTGGAATAGATATGGCCATGGCCTATGAATACCAGTGCACCACCAGAATCTCAAAGAACAAGGAATGGGGTCTCCCTAGCAGAGCCCCATCAGAGCACAGTCCCTCTGATCCCTAGTTTTATGGTTCAAGTGTTGTGAGAAATAAGTTTTTCTCTTCATAAAGCACCTGTTTGACAGTAATTTGTTGAAGTAGCTATGAAAATCTAATATACACCCCGAAGATGTGAAGAATGAGGTACCTGTTCAGAATGTAAAGAGGGCAGTGATTTTTCAAAGTCTATTTATTTACTGTTTTTCTAAATTAAGACCTTAAAGCTTTTCTGCTAGAGTTTTCTGGCAATTTCCTTTGCTTACTAGGGAACTAACTAAGATTAGAACTTCAGGGTGGCCTTGCTGTCTCCCTGGGAAAGGAAACAAAAGCTATCTCCCTTTGCTTTCTCTAGTGGTCAAAGTAAGTCAGAAGACAATATAGAAAACATCTCTGTGTCCTCAAGCTTTGGCTAAGAGTACTTCAAAGAAATCAATTTTCACATGGAGGCTGAATTTTTAAGGATGTCAAAATGAAGTCTGTGGTCTCTCTGTTGTCTTATAAGTCTGACCCCCAAACAGACAAGAGCTCTGAGGAATGCCTCTCAGGTTAGGTGGCTTTACCTAAATGTGATAAAAGACCACCACAAAACAAGGTAACAAAGAAAGTGTTTGCTTTGATTCACAGTCCATCATAGCCAGGACGTTCTGGAACCAGGAGCTTGAGATGGCTGTTCACATGGCATCCACAGTCAGGAGGCCAGTGGTTGAGGTGACTGTTCATGTGGCCATAGTCAGGAGGCAGGTGGTTGAGGTGACTGTTCACATGGCTTCTACAGTCAGGAAGCAGGTTGTTGAGGTGACTGTTCACATGGCTTCCATATTCAGAAGGCAGGTGGTTGAGGTGACTGTTCACGTGATTTCCACAGTCAGGAGGCAGAGGACAATGACTGCTGGTGCTCAGCTTGCTCTCTACTTTTTATTTAGTCCAAAATTCCAGCCTGTGAAACCATACCACCCATAGTTATGGTGAGTCTTTCTATGTCAGTTTACTTAATTTAGATAATCCTTTACAGCATACCCAAGGCTTCTCTCCTTGCTCCTGTCAAGTTGACAATATCAATTCTCAGTCTAGGTAACCCTGTAGTATATCAGATATCCATGTTTTGGTGTTGGATATCATGGGTTTTAGTTTATACTATCTTTACATGTCTTTGGACTTGTCTTTATGTCATACTTAGGATGAAAAAAATCATCTTTATATTCACAGAACTCAACTTTTGATCCAGCTCTAGTCTTCAGCTGTATGATCACTGGCCTCACCCTCAAGCTTTTGAGCCCTTAGTCCCAAGTCATGCTATGCAGGAGATAAACTGTGTCTTATGGGATTATTGATGATTGAGTATCCATTGAAATAGATGCTGATAGTATTTAGTAAATGTTTAGCACCATTCAGTATCTACATTAAGAAAATAATTGCTCTAATTTAATTCTTTTTTTCTAATTTAATTCTTATATTAATACCAGAGTCAGATTTGGCTTTATCTTTATTTAATACAAAAGGTGATAGAAGCTGAAATAGTTTAAAGATTTTGACCTGGCTTCCAAAACCTCCCAAACAAACAAAGCCCAGGACCAGATGGTTTTAGTGCAGAATTCTACCAGAACTTCCAAGAAGAGCTAATACCAATACTCCTCAAAGTGTTCCACATAATAGAAGCAGCAGAGACATTGCCAAACTCTTTTTGTGAGGATCCAGTTACTCTGATACCAAAACCACAGAAAGACTCAACCAAGAAAGAGAATAACAGACCAATCTCACTCATGAACATAGATGCAAAAATACTTAGTAAAATACTGGCAAACTGAATCCGGGAACACATCAAAAGAAATCATCCACCATGATCAAGTTGGCTTCATCCCAGAGATGTAGGGCTGGTTCAACATATTAAAATCTATCAATGTATTCCACCATATAAATAAACTAAAAGAAAAAAAAAACCATATGATCATTTCATTAGATGCTGAAAAAGCCTTTGACAAAATCCAAAACCCCTTCATGTTAAATGTCTTGGAGATATCAGGGTACAAGAAACATATCTAAATGTAATAAAAGCAATATACAACAAGCAGATAGCCGAAATAAAATTGAATGGAGAGAAACTCAAAGCAATTCCACTAAAATCAGGAACAAGGCAAGGTTGTCCACTCTCTCCATTCCCTTCAACATAGTTCTTGAAATTTTAACAATAGCAATAAGATAACAAAAGGAGATCAAGGGGATTCAAATGGGAAAGAAAGAAGTCAAACTATTGTTATTTGCAGATGATATAATAGTATATATAAGTGACCCCAAAAACTCTACCAGAGAACTACTATAGCTGATAAATACCTTCAGTGATGTGGCAGGATACAAGATCCACTCAAAAAAAATCAGTAACCCTCCTATATACAAATGATAAAGAAGCTGAGAGGGAAATCAGAGAAACTTCACCTTTTATGATAGCCACAAATAACATGAAGTATGTTGGGGTAACACTAACTAAAGAAGTGAAACACCTATTTGGCAAGAACTTTAATTCTTTGAAGAAAGAAATTGAAGAAGATACCAGAAAATGGAAAGATCTCCCATGGCCTTGGTTGAATAGGATCAACATAGTAAAATGGCAATCCTACCAAAAGCAACCTATAGATTCACTGAAACCCCCATCAAAATCCCAGCAAAATTCTTCACAGACCTTGAAAGAGCAATAATCAACTTGATATGAAAAAAAAACTTAGAATAGCCAAAACAATCTTGCACAATAAAGGAACTTTCCAAGGCATCACCATCCCTGACATTGAGAGCTATTACAGAGCTACAGTCATGAAAACAACTTGGTATTGGAATATAAACAGAGAGGTTGACCAGTGGAATCATATCGAAGATCTGGATATTAATCCACACATCTATGAACAACTGATTTTTGACAAAGAAGTTAAAATTATACAATGCAAAAAAGAAAGTATCTTCAACAAATGGTGCTGGTATAACTAAATGTCAACAAATAGAAGAATGAAAATAGATCTATATCTATCGCCATGCACAAAACTCAAGTCCAAATGGATTAAAGACCTCAATATATATCTGACCATACTGAACCTGACAGTAGAGAAAGTGAGAAGTAGTCTTCAATGCATGGGCACAGGAGACCACTTCCTAAATAAAACCCCAGTAGCATAGACACTAAGAGCAACAATAAATAAATGGGATCTCCTGAAACTGAGAAGCTTCTGTAAAGCAAAGAACATAGTCAATAAGACAAAAAGGCAGCCTACTGAATGGGAAAATATCTTCACCAACCCCACATCAGATAAAAGACTGATCTCCAAAATATATAAAGAACTGATGAAACTAGACATAAACATTTTAAATAACCGAGTTAAAAATGGGAAATGAAACTAAACAGAAAATCCTCAACAGAAGAATCTTAAATGGCCAAAAGATACTTAAGAAAATGTTCAACATCCTTAGCTATCAGGGAAATGCAAATCAAAATAACTCTGAGATACCATCTTATGCCTGTCAGAATGGCTAAGATTAAAAACACCAATGTTAGCTTAAGCTGGAGAGGATGTGGAATAAGGGGTACACTCCTCCATTGCTAGTGGGAATGCCAACTTGTGCAACCACTTTGGAAATCAGTATGGCAGTTTCTTAGAAAATTGGGAATCAACCTATCTGAGGATTCAGCAATACCACTCTTGGGCATATACCCAAAAGATGTTCAATCATACTACAGTTATGTTCGTAGAAGCATTATTTGTAATAGCCAGAACCTGAAAACAACCTAGATTCCCCTCAACTGAAGAATGGATAAAGAAAAGGTGGCACATTTACACATTAGAATACTACTCAGTAGTAAAAAAAAATGACATTTTGAATTTTTCATGCAAATGGATAGAATTAGAAAGCACTATCCTGAGTGAGGTAACCCAGACCCAAAAAGATGAATATGGTATATACTCACTCATAAGTAAATACTAGCTATAAACAAAGGACATTGAGCCTATAATTCATGATCCTATAGAAGATAAGTAATAAGGTGAACAGAAAGAAGAACATACTTAGATCCACCTGGAAAGTTGGAAACAGACAAGATTGCCTGACAAAATTTGGACCATAGGGTTGGGGGGGAGAACAGAGGGTAGAAGAAGATAAGGGGAGTAGGGGAGGGTTGATGAGAACTTGAGGGAATGGCATAGTTGAGATGAAGGAAGGACAGAGATGAGAGCAAGAAAAGAGATATCTTGATTGAGGGAGCTATTATTTGGTTAGCAGAAACCTGCTATAGAGAAATTTCCAGGAATCCACAAGGATGACCCTGAATAAGGCCTTAAACAATAGAGGAGAGGGTGCTTGATCTTGACTTGCACTTTAGCCAGACTGATGAACATCTTAAATATTATTATAGAACCTGCATCCAGCAACTGATGGAAACAGAGGCAGAGACCCACATTGGAGCACTGGACTGAGCTCCCAAAGTCCAGTTGAAGAGTGGAATGAAATGAGAATATGAGTAAAGAGGTCAATACCATGATGGGTTCACCCACTGAAACAGTTTGCCTGAGCTAATAGAAGATCACTAACTCCAGGCAGACTGGGAAAGAGCAAGTATAGGACCAAACTATTGTGTCTGCATGTTGTTGACAGCTGAATTGCTGGGGCAGACTGAGGGCCACTGGCAGTTGCACCAGGATCTATCCCTACTGCATGTACTGGGCTTTTTGAGATCCTATTCTCTTTTGATATATACCTTGCTCAGCCTAGAAATAATGAGGGCCTTGGACCTTCCACAAAGCAATGTGTCTTACCCTTTTTTAGGATTGGAAGGGGATGGGATGGGAGGGTGTGTGGAGGGAATGGGAAGAGGGGAGGGAGTAGGAACTTGGATTGGTATTTTTTTTAAAAAAAAATCTAATAAATTTAAAAAAAGGAATGAAATAAAAGAGAAAAAAAGATTTTGACCTGGATATCCAGGATAGGAAGCAATGTCAGACCTCAATTCAGGACTGTCTAACATAAAACTTGTGCTTTAACTCTTCTTACATATTGTGGTTCCTATGCTAGCAAATTACCATATGCTTTGTGTGTGTGTGTGTGTATACATTTCTTGATATATATTTATATGTGTATATATGTATATCTGTATGTGTACACATGTATGTTTATGTGTGTGCATATTTGTCTATATGTATGTAAATGTGTCTATATGTGTATACATGTGTGTATATATGGTGTGTATATGAATGTTTGTTCATATATATGCATGTGTGTATATGTATATGTACATATGTGCATGTGTGGCATATTTGTACATGTGTGTATGCTCAATGTGGAAATGTGTGTCATGATTCTCCACTTTATTTTCTCAGAGAGGATCTCTTACCTCAATTAGAATGCAGTGTCTTGTCTAGATTGACTGGTCAGTGAGACCTCAGGATCTACTTCTCTCTGTTCCTGACAAGTTCTAGGGTTTCAGATCCCATGTCCATACAATTTTTATGTAGGTGCTGTGGGAACTTGGGCAGGTCCTCATGTTTGCAAGTAAATAATTTATTCTATGAATCATCTGTTTAGACCAATATTTTTCTTCATTTGCAAAAATTAAAAAGTATATGTGCATATGTATGAATACATATGCATGTGTGTGAAAGAATGACTGAATTATACTTGTGAGCCAAAATAAGCCCACTACTTATTTTTGTAAATGAAGTTTTACTGAAACACAGTCACGCTCATCTGATTGCATATTGCCTGTGGCTCTATGACACTTTGGGGCTAGAACAACACAGTCAAAAAGGTTTTAGGGCTCAAAAAACTGATAACATTTGCCATCTGACACTTCATAGAAAGCTTGGCAACCCCATGGTAGCTTTGCAGTGAGCAGTATCAGTTTCAAGTCCAGACTCTCACCTTTTCCTACTGTGCCAGTGGCAGTTCCCCTGAGCCCTCAGCTTCTGAGAAGCTGGAGCCTGAAGTCTGATCAGAGAAGTGAAGGGGAATGGCCGGCAGAGTTCCTGAACAGGATGCGTCCTCTCACAGGACTCTGCAGCCAGCCTCCTCACACTACTGTTTGTTTCTCCAAAGAAGCCTGTTAGGCAGCTCCTGGTCCTGGGTGGTTTGCAGTTCTAAAGGACAAACCTGTCCTGTCCTAGGCTCTCCACTCTCCAAGAGGTCCAGGCCCCATCACAACAGTAATATTACCAGACCAGTGTGACCTGACCAGACAGCTGCCCCACCCTGGGCTGTGCAGGAATCTAGCTTCTCCACATCGAGCAGCTTTATAATCCTTGAGCCACACTGAAGCTTGGCCCCTGTTTTCCTTGATTCCTTGTCAAGCCTATTACATGCCTGAGCTGTAAAAGACTTGAAGAATTACGATTTCCATTTGACTTCAGAGGCCATTGAGTCTAATTTGTGCTGGCTTTGAAATACAGTGATTGCTGTTTTTATTATTTGGGTTTGAGGGCTCTTCCAAGTCCTGTCTTTTTTTTTCTCCTTTACTTTTGCTTGTTTTACCTTAGCCCCCTTCCACTTCCAGAATTAAGGTGGGGAAGGAAGGAGAAGAATAAAATGTGAAAAAAATAATCCTCAAATCCAGAAACTCAGCCACCACCATCGAACCCCACCTCTCAAGCAGACAGTTAGCTCCCACACTCTATTTCATTAAATGAAGGGCACATTGCAAGGCAAAACATGATAACGAGGTTTCAACTAATAGGAACACATGGAATGTTTTTTTTTTTTTTTACCAGTAGTTTAAGTTCCCAAACTTGCTGGGGAGGGGAATGGGGTACTGGTTTATTAGACTCCATTACCCACATGGGAATACATGGATGATCCCAGCACCTTCCTCAGCCTCCTACTTCTACTCCCATCCTTCACCCTGTCAGACTTTCCTAGGGAAGACTCCTCTGCCACAAGAAGGAATGGGGGTGGGTGGGATCAAAAACTCCCCTTGCAAGGGGAAAGGAGCTGTCACTCAAGCCCTAGGATCTCTTTTGTCTTTTGATCCTTATTTCTTGACATTATTGTACACTCCCTTTTGACCAGGAATGGGTTCTGACACCTTAGTTTCCTTGCCTTTTCCTCACACTTTTCTGGCCACTTTCTGATTGATTGAAAGTGTCACCCCAGCCCCTGGCACCCACCCTTGGAGCAGGAATGGAGCAGGAAGCTCCATTTCAAGCACACTCACCCTGGGAGTTGCCTTGGTCTGGACTCCACCTCCGGAAAACCCACCAAGTACTGACCCCTCCCCAAGGGAGGTTAGGACCACTCCCACAGGCTATTTAGGCTGCCACCCAGAAAAGGAACATGTGGTCTCCAGGTCTTGTGTGGTCTTTTTTGCTCTTTCTCTCTCTCTCTCTCTCTCTCTCTCTCTCTCTCTCTCTCTCTCTCTCTCTCTCTCTCTCTCTCTC